>QGOB01000803.1:0-156098 GCA_003313055.1 Termitomyces sp. MG145
CATCCAAAAACCAAAGCCTTTCACGGGTCACGACCCCCGCAGGTGGTGCACCTACCTCACACAGTGCCTCACCATGTTCCAGGCCAAACCGGTCACCTTCCAGCTTGAGAACTCCCGGGTCGCATTTGCCGCGTTGTACCTCCAGAGCATCGCCTACAATCATTACACTGCCCTTCTCCGATACGACTCCACCAACCCCATCCTTTTCAACTGGCAGGCCTTTGTCCAGGAGTTCTCCGGCAAGTTCGGTGTCTACGACACTGTAGTGGAAGCGGAGGAGACAATCATTAACCTCCAGATGCATTCGGAGGAATGCTTCACCAGTTTCATTGTCTGGTTTGAGCGGGAAGCCTACGAAACAGGCTGGAACTATAACGCCCTCCAATTTGCCCTCTGCCAAGCCCTCCCCCAACGTATCAAGGATGTCCTCCGCATTGCCCCCAAGCAGACCACCTACGACGGGTACAAGGCACTTGTCACTCAAGTCGATCAGCGGTACTGGGAAGACCGAAGCGAGTCCGCGGCCCCCCAGAGTGGCTAGAACCCCACAAACCAACCCTCCTGGCAGCCGTGGGGAACACATGCGGGATTGCCCGCTGGTGCCACCCCCGCTGCTCGCCCTGACTCCGGCCGAGGACCAGCTAGACCAGCGCGCCCCCTGGGCCCCCGCCCCCTTGCTCAACTCAACGCTGCAGCCCTCGACAAAGTCCCGGAGACCCCTCCTGATGAGCCCGACCCCCTCCCTGATCTCCCCAATGCCCCCGGTGATGAAGAGTCTTTATGGGCCAACCAGGTCCAGAACTCCAATCGACCCTGGATCGACGTACCCAGCAACGTACAAAAGCACCAATGCAAGGAAGGTTTGTGCATCCTGTGCGGTGAGCAAGGGCACTTCATCAATGACTGCCCAAAACGCTGCACCATGGGCCGCGCGGTCTGGACCATTGACGGTGAAGATTGCGACTACCAATTCACGGAAAATGAGCCAGTGGTTTAGCTCCAGAAGACACACTAAATGGTGGACCAGACTCTGATGTCTTCTCCACCATGGCTACTTACCTCCACGCAACAATCTTATCCCCGGACACCCCCACGGCTTACCTCTCCTCGCAATCTCGACAGGCCCTTCTCATCAGTACCTCCCTCAATACCTCCCCTGCCCTCATTAACACTCTTGTCGACAGCGGCGCCACCAACAACTTCATCAATGAGTCCCTGGCCTCGTCAACCCCTCACCCCCTCCAATGCCTACCCATCCCCATCCAACTCCGACTCTTCGACGGCAGTGCCACCTCCTCCGGAGCAATCACCCACTTCATCCAACTACCCATCGCATTCACCGATGGCCAGCGACAGGAGGTCTGGTTCCTTATAACCAAGCTCCACGCCACCGCCCCTCTCATCCTGGGACTCCCCTGGCTCCGCGCAACCAACCCCCGGATTGACTGGCAAAATCTCACGCTCCGCCCCTGCCAACAACTCGCCCCTGCCTCTGAACCCATTCCCCTTTGCCTCACCCCTGGCATGGATGCCCCGGAGCTCCCCGTGTCTCCGCTGCAGACACCCCCCCAGCTTCGCTTGATCTCTGCCCACTCCTTTGTCATCAACACCCGATTAGGTGGCCTCCCCAACCCGCTACCTGCCCTCATTGACAGCAGGGCCACCGGGATGTTTGTCAGCAAACGGCTACGGCTGCTCCCAAGCCCTCTCGGGAAACCCCTGGAGCTCCAACTCTTCGACAGGAACGTTGCAACCTCCGGCCCCATCACCCACTCCCACTCCGACACCCTCCACCTCAAAAATGGTCTTCAGTTCCCGGTGAACCTCCTGGTCACTTCCCTCTTGGAGACGACCCCGATAGTTCTTGGACTACTCTGGCTGCGTGACGTCAACCCCAATATCAATTGGGAGGACCTCACGATGACCTTTCCAGGACCTGATGCCAGCTTGGCCGCCGCTATCCCCCTCCAACTTCACACTACAGTGGATCAGGCCACACCAGAACTCCCCGCGACCCCTAAAAGTGACTCCGAACCACCCCAGACTCCACCCTCATGCCCTATCCCCTTCTTTCCCCCCAACATCCCCTGAAATTGGTACAAGAGCCCCTCCTACCCAACTCCAGGCTTTAAAACACCCCCTCCACCCACTCCTGGTGACACGGCCAAGAAGTCCCTCGACCCCGTCGACCTGGATATCAAAATTATCGGTCCGGAACCCTTTGCGCGTATTCTACGGGACGGTACCCCCACTTTCCAACTCCATATATCCCTCGCCCTCCCTGAAGAACACCTCCACGCTGAAGACACCTCTGCCGAACCCAAAACGGAGGAGCAAATCCTATGCAAGGTAGTTCCCCCCGAGTACCACGAGTTTGCCGATGTCTTCTCTGAAGGTAGCGCCAAGGAACTTCCCCCCCACCAATCATACAACCATACCATCGACCTCGAAGAAGGCACCTCCCCCCCGTTTGGCAAGGTCTACAACATGTCCAAAGTAGAGCTCCGCGCCCTCAAGAACTACCTCGACGAGATGCTTGGCAAGGGATTCATCCAACCCTCAAACTCTGCCGCCGGAGCACCCGTGCTATTCGTGAAGAAGAAGGACAGCTCCCTCCGTTGACTACCGGGGACTCAACAAAGTCACCAACAAGAACTGGTACCCCCTCCCCCTCATTGGCGACCTCGTTGACCGTCTCCGCAGTGCCAAGATCTACACCAAAATCGACCTCTGGTTGGGCTACAACAACGTGCGCATAGCTCCGGGACACAAGTGGAAGACTGCCTTCCGCACCCGCTACGGACTATTTGAGTACCTCGTCATGCCCTTCGGAATGACCAACTCCCCTGCCACCTTCCAATACTTCATGAACAACATCTTCCATGACATGAGCGATGTCTTCATGATCGTGTACCTCGACGACATCCTCATCTACTCTGACTCCCTCGACAACCACCAGAAGCATGTGCGCCAGGTCCTGGAACGTCTCCGGAGTACCACCTCCACGCCAAACCAGAGAAGTGCGCCTTCCACGTCATGGAGGTAGAATATCTGGGTGTGATAGTCTCTCCGGACGGCGTGTGCATGGACCCAGACAAGATCCAGGCCATCCTTGACTGGCCGCCTCCCCGGAACATCAAAGAGGTACAATCCTTCCTGGGCTTCGCCAACTTCTACCGCCGGTTCATCAATAATTACTCCAGCATCACAAAACCCCTCAACTGGCTCACCCAGAAGGACACTCTGTGGAATTGGGATAGTAAGTGCCAGAGCATGTTCAAACTCCTCAAATCCATCTTCACCTCCGCCCCAATCCTCCGGCACTATGACCCCTCCCTCCCTATTGTCCTAGAGTGCGACGCCTCCGACTACGCCATCGCCAGCATCCTCTTGCAGATGGACCCCGGTAGTAGTGAGCTCCGCCCCATCGCCTTCTACACACGCTCAATGATCCTGGCAGAGCTCAACTACGACATCTACAACAAGGAGCTGCTCGCCATAGTCGAGGCCTTCAAACAATGATGGGCCTACCTCGAAGGGGCACTCCACCGCATTCAAGTCTACTCCGACTATAATAACCTCCAGTACTTCATGACCACAAAACAACTCAGCCGCCGCCAAGCCTACTGGTCAGAAACCCTCTTGGAGTATGACTTCACCATCCACTACCGCCCCGGTCGCCTCGGAGCCAAGCCCGATGCTCTCACCCGATGCCTGGACGTCTACCCAAAAAAGTCATTCGAGGCGGAGCGGAACTTCTTCAATCATCGAGTCATCATCCCCCCAGAGCACCTCCGCACCATGCTGATCATGAACAAAGAAGGGATCCTACACCAAATCCGCAACGCACCCCCGGACCACTTCTTCACTCGGCACAACCCCCAGAATGCCCCGGAAGGAGCCCCACCAACCCCGTCACCCTTCATCCTATCCCCTGACAACTCTCTCCTCCTTTGAGACGGTCACATCTATGCCCTAGACCACAAAAAGATACGCCTCAACATCCTCTGACAACATCACGACCATAAGCTGCGGGGACATCTGGGAATCTGTAAGACTGTTCAGCTCATCTCCCAGACTTACTTCTGGCCCGGACTCAAACGCGACGTCACCCGGTATGTCCGAGCCTGCGAGTCTGGCCTCCGGGCCAAAGTCCCCCATCACCATCCTTATGGTCTCCTTAAACCCCTCCCCATCGGTCGCCGCTCCTGGTCCTCCATCTCCCTAGATCACATCGTCGAGCTCCCCGACTCCGACAGCTTTGATGCCATCCTCGTGGTAGTCTGCCGCCTCACAAAGCAAGCCATCTTCATTGCATGCCACACCACCGACGATGCCCCGAAGTTTGCCCGAGTCTTCCTCGAACATGTGTTCTCCAAGCACGGGCTCCCCAATGACATCATCTCCAACCGCGGCTCCCTCTTCATCTCCCGGTTCTGGCAGTCTCTGTGTAAGGCCCTGGAAATCAAAACCAATCTATCCACCGCCTACCACCCGGAGACTGACAGACAGACCAAACGCATGAACCAGACCCTGGAGCAGTACCTCCGCCTCTATGTCAACTACCAGCAGGACAATTGGCGGCACGACCTGCCCCTGGCCGAGTTCATCTATAACAACACCCCCCACTCTGCCACTGGAGTCTCCCCCTTCTATGCCAACAAGGGCTACCACCCCCAGCTCACCCTCTCCCTCGACAATATACCCTCACACGTTGCCCACAAAGTTGCACAAGATCTCCGGTCCCTCCACAAATTCCTCTGGGAAGAAATCGACACTGCCAACAAAGCCTACACCAAGCATGCCGACTCCCGCCGCAAACCCACCCCCGATTGGTCCCCCGGAACTCTCATTTGGCTCGACCGGTGCAACATCAAAACCCGCCGACCCTTCCCAAAATTTGATCACAAGCGCTTCGGACCCTTCAAGATCCTCTGGAAAGTCTTGACGCATGCCTACCGACTCGACCTACCCCCGACCCTCAAAGGACTCCACCCGGTATTCCATGTCCACCTCCTGGAAGAATATGCCCCGAACCCCTTCCCCGGCCAGCGACCCAAATGACTTCTGCCAATCGAACTTGAAGGTGACAACTGATACGAAGTCGATCAAATCCTCAACTCCTGGCAAGTCCGCAACTGGATCCTTTACCTCGTGCATTGGAAAGGTTACGGCCCCAAGGACAACACTTGGGAACCCCGCAAGAACCTCTCCGGAGCTCCTCTGGCACTCTGGGACTTCCACCGGCGGTACCCCAGCAAGCCCCGGGACCCCCGGGACTAGAACCCACAGATGGCAGTAGTGGGCCTAACCCCCGCCTCTGGATTCACTAGGGATTCAACTCCCGCCAGTACCCCTACGTATTCTTTGCTCTCCCCCCATAAAAACTTACTAAAACCTAACAAAAGAAAATATATTCTGGACCAACCACAAAAAAGAAGACCATGGTGATACATATTTACAGGAACTAAAACTATAATATAGGACGCGGACACCCGGAGACGAGATGGACAAGAAACTCCACCCCCGCCGCTCACTCAACCCCCCCTCGGCACTCTGCCCCTCCTCCAGTACTGCCACCTCCTTGACCAACATTGCCGCCTCCATCTGGGCTGCCACAACTGCCACATGATCCTCCTGATGTGGTAAGGGCTTGCCAGCTTCCACCGCCGTGTCCAGCCAAGTCCTCGGAGCTACTGCATTCTGCCAACGATGTCCCGCCAGCACCCGCCCAAGTTGTGCCATGCCATGTTCGACCTCTGGCAGGGGCAGATGTTGAAGCTGGGACAGACTCTCCTGGAGAGACACGAACGCTGTCAAGGAGGAGTCCAGCAGGAGATGGTGCTCCTGCGCCCAGCCTGAAAACCTGGGTCAGTTAGCAAGGAAGTTGGAACCGGAGCACTCATGCATCGTCTCGCCTTGCCCCACGGCCGCCTCCTGCAAAGCCCAATCCCGCCTCCGGACTGCCACCGCCCTCTCGATCTGAAGGGCGCCCACCTCCGTGTCCCTCCTCTCCAGTGCCTCGGACCAGAATAAAGGGATGGCCGGGCACGCCCAGGAAGCGGCAGTGGCATCCTCGAGAAGTCGAATGCACACCTGGAGGTCCCGCACCTCCCTTGCCTGGGTATTCACAACCCCCATGGCAGTCTCCAGCTTGTGCCACACTGCGTCCTGCTCCCCCTGCACCCTCTGCGATTCTGCCCGCAACCCTTCCAACTTGGCACTTGCTGCATCGTGCTCCCTCCGGACCTCCTGCAACTCCACCTCCCTCTGGGAAATCTCCTCCATCAGGGCCTGTGCCCGTTGACATGATGCCACCTCCACCGCAGGCACCTCACGAGTCGCCGAGGAAGCAGGGCCCAGGAGCCTCCCCGTGTGCAGGGAGTACATGTGCACCCCGGGGGGGCCCGCCTCAGGGGAAGGTGACCGTTGGGGGCGCTTGGGGGCCCAACCGGCCGGAGAGGACGCCCGCCGCTTGCCAAAACCAGCCCCCGACACCCTCTGTACCTCCCGCAGTGGGCCCACCTTGGCCACTGCCCCGGACCCTACCCCACTACCCCCAGACTCCCGATGGGCCCCCCACGCACGCCCGGACCACGCCCCGGACTTGGGGATTGCTGCCATTTGTGCCAAAACCCACTCCACCTCCCAACCCTGCTCCTCCACTATGCACGCCACCTTCCACAGCTGTGACACCGAGCACCTCTCGTGATGGGCACGGCAAGCCTCGCACATGGACGAGTCCCGCCGTGACCCCGCCTCCAGAGGCAGGAACACGCAAGGCTCCCCTCAACGAGCGCAGAGGACACACTAAGAACAACTCTGGGCTCAGATTGTGGACCCCCAGGCCAGAAGGGCCACTCACCGGACTACGTGCCTGGCACCACGCCAATGTCGGGGTGCCCCAAACCCGGGCCAATGCCCCTGCCACCTGATTGGGCGTCGCTGCCTCCTGCGATACCCGCAAGCCAGGAAGGACGCCCAAAACGACCCGGGAAACTGGCCGTGGCGCTACCCCCTTGGGATGGGGGGAGGGCCTGCCAGGACAGGCCCGCCCCTGGAGTTTGCATCGACACCTCTAAAAACATGGGTTAGCACTGGACACTGAGGGAACGCCCTACTCATGTTGATGGAGCATCGCCGACAGCTCGCGCGCATCGTGGCGCCGATTGAAAGTGGCCCGACATGCCTCATACGACTCCCAGGACACCACACAATTATCATTGGAGGAGGGGGGAGTAGGAGAAGCAGAGGGTGAGCTGGGTGAGGACATGGCAGTATGAAGAACCAACCGTGGTGAGCCCCTTTTATCCTCCCCAGAGCACCTTCTGGATGGCTGCCATGCGTCTTTGACTTCGATTCCAAGGACTTCTGTGCCAGCACTGACTTCAGGTTCAAATTCCCACGATACTGCCACCGCAGCCTCATCTCGAAGGGTCTCGACGCTGAAGGGGGGGTAATGTCATGACCCTGCCATCTCCGGACTCCCACACGCTGCCCCAGCCCCAACACACACCTCCCCTGCCCCTTGTGCACCTCCAGGGCCGCCAACAACCCCCCAATGCTGCACCGGCAACACCCGCGGCCATCTCCGAACAGATCCCCGGCCATCACCGAACCCCGGCATCTCGGCCGACATGTCACCCCAAGGCTTCCCTGTCACCGGACACATCCGGACCTCCGGCATCCCAGCCATCACATAACGTTCCGCAACATTCCTCCCATGAACCGTCGGCACATCACGATGCCACCTGCTTCTGTGGCGCTGAGGGGCACCACCACCACACACCGACCTGCCCGACACAAGCCCGCCGTAACCTGTGCCAGCACACCCCGACCACTATCATGACCCTGGGGCTGGGAGCCAGTCCTGGGACTTAGCCGGAGGAATCAGATGCCCCGGTCCTGGGCTAGGATCCTACCCGGGACTTAGCGGAAGGGTAGTACATAAGCCGTAGGGTAGCATACGAGTGGGGTAGTCTTGATATTAACCATAGTTCTCTGTATTTTCGTGTCTCTGTCTCTGTCTCTGTCTCTGCCTCTATCTCAATCTCAATCTATTCTCTTGCCTCTCTCTCTCTCTCCCTCTCTCTCGTCTCTGTGCCTCATTTCTGTTCCGTGACTCATTCCTCCATTCCGTTTCTCTTCTCCGTTTCCCTACCTACTGTCCGTATCTCTTTCTCTCCCCATCCCGGTCTCCTAGCCAATCCATCCCCATCCCCTCCATACCTACTCCTACCGTTCCAAACCTACTCCCATCCCCGATCCATACCATCCTCCTTTGCTACCCGTTCCCCCTTTGTTGCGTCCCTACCCTACCCCCTGTCCTTGTGCCCCCCTACCCGGAGCACTTTTGACTTCATGTGCATCACTACTTGTACCCCGGAGCGTCCGGACTTCCCCTGGACCACTCGTAGCTGTACCTGGAGCTTCCGCGAAGCCCCAGGCCTGTACTTAGCCTCCTGAGCTTGCCTAGTAAGGACTCGCCAGTGTAGCTGAGCCCCCATCGTCAGTGGGACCTGACACTTGTCTCGCCTTTGTTAACGCTAGCACTTACGGCTAGCGACTTGTATATTTCCGTTAACTCCTCTTATACTCCTTAACGACCTTCTGGGTCTTTTACAGATTTCTCGCCTCACAACGATTTGGTACAGACACTAGCAGCCATACCGTTATCTCTTACTGGTCTCTCACACTTCCTTACTGACTCCGACACCACATCTCCTTACCGGGTTTCTGGGACTTTGCTTGACTCCTCTCATACACACGTAACGCTACTACTTGCTAGCTATCCCTATCTAGCTAGTCTTGTTGGTTGTTTCCTGCATGGCAGCTAGGTGGCAAGTCAGTGCATCAATGTTTAGCATACTGTCTGTGCCTACCCCGGGCAATGCATGGTATTCATCTGGTATTCCATGTTGTCAAACTCTGGCCTGCAGTTGCGGATCCAATCCCAGGTTGGCAAGCGGACCCCCTGCCACCGCCAATAATTGTGGACAATGAAGAGCACAATGAAGTCAAGGCCATCCTAGACAGCTGCATTTTCTGCCACAAGCTCCAGTATCGGGTGAAGTGGAAAGGTTTTGGCTATGAGGACTCTTCCTGGGAAGCTGCCGAGGGTGTCAGGGCCATCCTCCGAGTGAAGGAATTCTATGTCAGGCACCTGGATGCCCCCAAACTGGTTTGAGGCCTCTACACTCTATCACCAACACTGTTCCAGTCAGCATGGCATGCATCAAGGCACTGCAAGCTAGAGGGGGGGTGATGTAAGGGGACATCCCTTCCTGAGCCCATTCCCTCTCCTCTCCTTTCTCCTGTTTCCTTTCCTTTTCCTCTTTCTTTTCTCTTCTTCTCCCCTTTAGATATTCTCTGTACATATTGTGTCCGCATTTCTGATCACCTGACATTGTTCTCAAGGTCATCTGATCCCTTCCTGGTCATCTGACCCTTTTCTGACCACCTGACTTGCCAGAGTCACCTGATGGACATTACCAATCCATTCTCTGGCAATGTCCGAGTTTTTCATCTTTTATTCCCACACTCCTTTTTCAGTGGCTTATGTGTACTATACAGTTGATTCCCATGCTTCTGGGGCCCCAGAAGCATCCACATCCTGGCATAGGGACTCCTCAGACTTATTCTCTTTGGATATCCCTCTGCCAGATGAGTAGTTAGCCCTGTACACTGTAGCCACTTGCTAATACATCTTTGGATATCCCTCTGCCAGTTGTGTGAGTTCCACAGCTCTCTGAGGTTGCCCTTACAATCGGCCACTACCTGGGGCCACCAAAAGCGCTCCAGCAGGGCAGCTCTTGTAGCAAACAGACCGCGATGTCCAAGGTTGTCATGCATAGCATGTAGGATGCGAAGTCGTGAGTTGGTCAGTATGAAAAGCTTGTGTTCACTGTTACAATTGCGCCACCAAAGCTTGCCATTAGTGAGGAAGAAGCTGCTAGCGTAGTGAAGGAAGGTAGCAAGGGCTTTGTTGTCAAGGCCCGGTGGCCACTTGAAGTTGGTAAGCCACTGCTTAATGGTTTGAACTCTTTTGTCACTGGTGAGGGCTTTGGGGGAGCGAGGGATGTTGTCATAGGAAAGGGGGTCAGTAACAGGTGGAATTGAGACTTCGGTAAGGAGGACAGTGTCATTAACGAATGTCGCTAGAGTCGGAAGGTAATGGGCAAATGGGGGTAAATGAGGGGCAGTAGAGGCTGCGTAGGTGAGGGCGGTCAGTAACTGCACATGATGCATAAATCTGTGCATGTGATCGACCCAATCTTCGAAGATGTCATTGTTGGTATTGTCTGGGGGAGGGTTGGTAGGCTGTAACGGTTGTCGTGAGAGTCTGTCGGGTCCATGGAAGGTTCCTTTAACGTGGACAAGCTCAAAGTGGAACATAAGGATAGCCATGATTCAGCGGTTCATACTAGCTGAGGGCTGAATGTCAAGGTTCTGCAGCATACCTTTAATGTAGTGAGCGTCAACTTTGATGATAAAGTTTCTAATGCCTAGGACGTACATGTGCAGTGCCTGCAAGGCTTGGTAAAACCATAAAGCTCAAGCTTGGGCTTACTGAAGCGAGCTTTGCATTTGTTAAGAGTAATGGAGCCAAAACGGTTATAGCGACATTGTTTACGATTGTTGGTAGTGCACTGGCAAAGGTAGAAACCAACCACTATGTAGGAAGTGTCGACCGCTAAGATCACGGGGTCATTGGATTTGTAGTTGATAGGAATGAGGGGTTTAGCATCATGCAAGGCCTTAACGAGGTCTTTCTGGGTGTTAAGCTGGTCGGGTCGGAATTTGAAGGGAAACTCCAGTATGGGTGAGCTTCGTTAGATGATGGGTGCAATGGGCGAAGTTCTTAATAAACATCCGGAGGACTCCAACAGTACCTAGGAAGGGGCAGACTTTGGTCAACAACTGGCAAGGGCCCCAGCGGTCCAATAGCGCTAAATGGTTTTTGTCAGGGACTCGGCTGCTAGGAGTGCAAACATGGCCAAGGATCTTGAAGGTAGGCATGCAAAGGACTAGCTTATGACCGGAGAAGGTACCACCACAGTACTTCATCCGCTGAAGGACACGGTTTAGGAGCTCAAAGAACTCCCAAAGTGCTAAACAAATATTGGGATTGTCAGGATGCTTAGCGGGTGTGCCGTTAACGAGTTTCCAGTCCTTTGAGCCTTTAACGCCAACATTGTTGATGAAGCTGAGTGTGTTATGGGGGATCTTGGGCTGGAGGATGTGGGTGATGTTGTCATGGAAGATGGGCACAGCGTTAGTCCATCCCATCAGTAGTGTTACCAAACAGAGGGCGCCAAACGGGGTCTGAAAAGTTGTTAAGTCATGGGAAGCAGGATCAATAATGCATTTGTCATAGCCAATGTAGAGGTTGAGGGTAGCACTGCAAATGCGGCCAGCGAAGGATTCAGCAATGTGGTCAGGGAAAGGGGGAACTCCAGAGTGGCAGATCGTGACTTGGTTTAATGGTTTGAGACTGTGGACTAGACAGTTTACCGTTTTTCTTCAAGATGCAAAAACCAGTGGGACCGGTAAGTGGAGTTCGAAGGTTCGTAAATGCCTGCTTGGATCTTGCTATGGATGATTTTGCAGATCTCCTTTTTGAGGCCTGGCAGTATCGGTTGGTTATGCTGTATCCAAGGGATGTGAGGGATGGTCGGTATGCAAATGGGAGGGAAGAAGTCGGGTCATAGGCTGCCTCTTTTGGAGTCTTCCCAGGCAAAAGTGTCTTGTTGCTTAGCAACAAGGTCCACAAGTACGTTAAGCTCATCTTGGGTAAGAAAGCTGGTATCATGTTCCTTAACGAAAGTTGCTTTGCAGTCCTCGTTAAAGCAAGGAGTCAGTAAGAA
The DNA here is from genome assembly GCA_003313055.1 of Termitomyces sp. MG145. Taxonomy (NCBI): domain Eukaryota; kingdom Fungi; phylum Basidiomycota; class Agaricomycetes; order Agaricales; family Lyophyllaceae; genus Termitomyces; species Termitomyces sp. MG145. The sequence continues at coordinate 11,868 of QGOB01000803.1, forward strand.
GGGAAGAGGGTTAGGATCAAGCTTGGGTATGTTTGCTAAGGGGTTGCCAAGGATATGTCGTTCGATTCAAAAGTCTTCACTAACCTGGCTAGCGACTGGCTTGGTCTTCAAAGCGACTGGCTTATATCTCTTCTTGACTTGGACTCCTTTGCATTTTGGCTCGGCGGCGGCGTAAACGGCTGGGAATGGAATGTTAATGTAAATGAGGGCTGAGAGGGTATTGAGCATTCCAGATGCTTGGCCAAGAATCAAGGGATCAGAGAGACTAGTGGAAACAAAATAAGAGTGCAGCGGGATAATGGTCTTGGTAAGGTCGCTAGCGGTCACATATAAATAGGCAAGGGAGAGATTGTCAGTAACTGTTTTTGGATTTCCTAATATTTTGGGGTTGAGCGGGGTATGCAATTGCACTATAACAAAGTGCTTTTGGTGGTCGTATTTGAGGATAACTGCTAAGTCTTCCTCAGAGTTGCTAACTATGAGGGTGGTGTCGAAAGCAACGAGACGGTCCTGCACTATACTTGGGCTGAACCTTTTGTTGCTTGTGCTGACCACGGGGAAATGTAGGGATTGTGCGACAAAGTCCAGTATTGGGGTCTGTTATGGTGATTGTAGTTTCCATTTTGCTAAGAGTGTCAACTGTACTTTTGGTAAGGACATTGAAGGGGCAACTGAGCAGGATATTGTAAGTGGGAGAGCGTAGAACATGGATCTGGAGGTACAATGTGATACCACCAACAGTGGAGGGGACGTTACAGGCTAGACCCAGGGATTTGTCCATAGTACTGTTTTCTGCTCTGCATGTTCAGAATGATGCTGGGGTCATAGGAGATGCTGAGATAATTAGCGACTTCAGCAGACATGGAGATGATCTGGGAGCTGCTATCCACTATACATTTGATTTTCTCACGATTATCCACCAAGAGCATGATGGACCAAATTGCCTGAGATTCCTGAGCAACCGTTAATTGTAACCAGCTCTTTGCCAGGTGGTAGCAATTTGATGTATGCTTCCATGGGGTCTATCGAAGTGACTTGGGCTCTGGCAGCATTGGTAAGCAAAGGGTCGGTAGTGGGGGTGTCGTTAAGGGAAAATGAAGGCAGAGCATCATCAAGGATGTCGGTAGATTCTTGGAAAGTGGTGATGTTAGGAGGCATGGTTCATTTAGGCATAACAGTGTTTCTGAACTGGTTCCAGATGTTGTAAGAGAGGGAGCAGAGCTTGCCAACAGATATGGTAAGCTTGTTCTGCAGCACCCAGTCAAATACCTGCTTGGACTGTTTGATATCGTAGATGGGGGCTGTTCTCTGGTAAGCAGCATCAGGGCATTTGTCCAGAGCGCCAAAGTTTTGATTGGTTGGAGGCTGATAGCAAGATGAGATACTGGAATAGGGGTGAACTGGGAGATTGACCATGGGAATGTTGTTAATGACTGTTGGCTCAGGGGCTTTTGCGGTACTGGTAGCAGATGCAGGGACAGGTCATTGGTTAGCAACAGGAGGACCGGCAAGGACAGGTTGTTTGTTAGTGGTGGGGGAACTGGTAGCGGCGGAGTTGTTAGTGGCTTTAGAGGGAACCAGTTGATATTCCTTAGTGCAAGGGATCTCGATACCGTCAAAGACTTCCACGGGGCGATGTAGAGCATAAAGTTCCCTTTCTAAAGCAGTGACATGTTCTTCCCTGGATAACGTTTCTGGGCTAGTAGTTTCTGGTTGCAAGACCTCGTGAATAAATGTCTGTGACATGCCTTGGAGCTGTTCCACATCAGGGTTAGCATTAGCGCTGAGGTGGCCGGTAAGAAGCTGGTTGAGGTTGAGCCTGTGCCATTCGTCGATGCATTCCATGTAGAGCCATTTGCCAATGTAGTTGGGGATCATAGCGCCTGATGGTAAGACAACCTTGTCTTTGTGATTCTGATGGATCTTGCCTTGACTGATGAAGCTTTCCAGCTTAACGCAATTGCCTTGTACCATAGTATGACTGGTTTCACCACAGAAGAGTGCACTCGTTTACCATAGAGGTCCACCACCACCATGACAGCATCGTACCCGTGTGCGTCTGGCAGTTCCACAATGAAATCCATGGAGGCTACGCTCCATCTTTCTGCTGGAACTGGGAGAGGGTAGAGTTGACCCATGGGAAGTTGGCGGCGTGGTTTAGTCTGTAGGCACAAGCCACAAGTGCTGGTGTAAGAGCCAACATACCGTGACATCTGAGGCCACCAGTAGTTATGTGAAACCAGCTCCAGGGTCTTCCACTGGCCAGGATGCCCAGCAATAAGAGAGTCGTGATGCTGCTCAACAATGTGCCTGCACAGCTCAGGGATGTTTGGCATGTAGATATGTCCGCGGAAGGTTAGGATGCCACCTTCCTCATGCCATTCATTGGTATGTACCGACTTTACTCCATTTTCCTTGTTAGACTGCAGTACGCAAGCCGCCTGAGCCACCATGTCCTCCTGCATACCCTGTTGGTTCCCCTGCCAGATCTCCTTGAGGATGTTTGCCTCATCTCCTTGGATTACCAAGCCCTCCAGAGCATGAATGGCAAAGAGTTCCGGTTTGAGGAGGATGATGTTGTCATTATCGCCTGCCCCAGTCCTGTGGTCTGCTTGCCAGGATAGTGCATCCGGCTTGCCCATGCTCCTTCCAGGCCTGTGGTGCAGTGAGAAGTCGAAGTTGGCCAGGTACAGGGACCAGCAAGCTTGCTGGCGGTTGAGCTTCTTTGCTGTCCAGAAGTACTCAAGGTTTTTGTGATCTGTCCAGACTTCGAACTTATGCCTTGTGCCCTCTAGGAAATGTCGCCACTCTTCTAATGAACGGACAATGGCAAGCATCTCCTTGTTGTGGATCTCATAGTTCCGCTCCACGGCATTCAGGCTCTTGGAGTAAAAGGCTACAGGATGCCACTTACCATCCTCCTTTGACTCTTGAGAAAGGACTGCCCCCGTGGCGAAGTCAGAGCTGTCTGCTTCAATGCGGAAGGGAGAATCATTGTTTGGAAAGAGGAGGACTGGTTTTGAGGTGATGGCTTGTTTGAGGGTGTTGAAGGTGCCTTGCTGCAATGCTTCCCAACACCACATGCTATCCTTCATGGTGAGGTCAAATAGAGGACACGCATGGTGAGAGAAGTCTTGAATGAACCTCCAATAGAAGTTGGTGAATCCTAAAAAGGCTTGCACCTACTTCTTGTTCCTTGGTCTAGACCATTCTGCTATGCCAGCTACCTTTGCAGGGTCCATCTCTGCCGTTCCATGCGATATGATGAGGCCAAGATATTCGACCTTAGTCTGTTCAAATCCGCACTTCTCTGGTTTGAGGTAGAGCTGGTGTTGGCAAAGACGTTCCAGGACGAGACGTGTGATACAACGATGCTCCTCAAGGGTCTTGGTGTAGATGAGAATGTCGTCAAGATACATGCAAACAACTCCTTTTGCAATGAGATCGTGGAAGATGTCATTCATCATTGTCTGGAAGGTGGCAGGGCTGTTGGTCAAACCAAAGAACATTACCAGGGGTTCAAAGAGTTCACGATTGGTCTGGAATGCTGCCTTCCACTAATCACCTTCTTTGATGCGCACATTGTTGTAGCCCCAGTGGACATCCAACTTGGTGAAGTAACATGCGCCTCGGAGATTGTTAATAAGCTCGGAGATGAGTGGCAGTGGGTAGCGATTCTTGACCGTCATTGCATTCAGGACACAATAATCCTGGACCAGACGTAGAGACCCATCCTTCTTCTTGATGAAGAAGACTGGGGAGGCCATGGGTGACTTTGAGGGGCAGATCCACCTGGAGTCAAGGTTCTCCTGTAGGAAGGCGTCTAACTCGTCCTGCTCTCGAGGGGCTAGCGGGTAGACCTTGCAGCTAGAGGGTTCAGCCTCTAGGAGAAGCTCAATTGCATGGTCCCATTGCTTATGCCCTGGGAGTGAGTCGAAGGATGCCTTGGAAAACACATCCTCAAAGTTGCGCAGGTGGAGGGGGATAACGCTACCCGATGACTTGGGCTGAGAATTGGCTGCAAATGCCTGGGCCAACTGCTGAGAGGTGGTCTGGCTGGCCCGGATCTCAGCTTTGGTTGGAGGTGGTCTCAACATGGTAGCGTATATCTGGTCACCTACTTCAATAGCCTCGTCCGGAGACTCGGGGTCAGGAGCGCTGGCAAATTCACCTTCTCTTCCATCTTCCAACTGGGATCCACATCCTACACCTTGGACGTCCTCATAGAGGGCCTCTCTACGAGGGAACACCAGAGGGGGAGGGTCCAGAAGGTCAATATCAGAGGAGGGAAGGTGCCCCGCACGGCAAATGCGGATAGCAGCACGCTCCCGGACCTTAGTTTGGCGCTCAGCTCGTGCTTCTTCTAAACAGGTGGAGCAGCACTGACATCGGCTCATCGTCACCTCTCCCTTAGACCAATCAATCTCAGGGTTGTGCTCACAAAGCCAAGTGAACCCCAGGATAATGTCCTGCTTTCCCAAACTCATGACTGCAAAGATAGCATGTTCAGCATGTGCACGATAGCGTAGCACTAGGTCTACGACGAAGCGGATAGACCCAGCTTTGTTACGAGTGCCATCTATGTTGTACATGGGAATGGGATGAGTGAGAGGTCAAGTGGTGAGACCGTGTTGCTCCACATATGCCGCGTCGATGAACATTCCCGTGGCTCCACTGTCAAGTAGGGCGGAGACATGACGTATCTGTTGGGTGTCCGTCGTTTCCACTTCTACGTTGAGGTGCAGGGAGTTGGAAGATGGTGTGGCAGCCACAATGTATTGACGAGGAAGACGATGCTTCCAGGCTGGGATACAACGCCGAGATGTGGAGGAATAGAGGGGGACTCCAGCCAAATCCTCAGCTTGTACGGCGGAAGGGATGCTCTCAGTCTCAGGTTCAGTCATAGAACTACTAGCAGATGTATTGGCAAATTCTACAGACAGACAGGAGAACCAATTAGCATTGAGCGGCGGAGGCGTACAACTCATCCATTGCTCCATTAAAAATCCTTTTCCGCTTTGAGAGAAGGGGCGTTGCTGACTGCCAGCTTCTCAGAGACTGTCTCCAGCATGGCAGTATCTGGTGAGGGTACACCGTCGGCATCCTTAGTGGCAAGCAGCTGCATCAGGAGCTCCTCTTGCTCTACTGGCGACAGATAGCAAACCTCCAAACCCTGAGGGCAATAGCACGCGAAGTGGCCAGGCTTTCCACAGCGGCGACAGAGCAGAGGGGTGGACAAACGCTGATGGGAGGCATCAACGTCCATCGGGATGCCTGCAGATAAGGGGCAAGGGGCAAGAGGAGCAGGTCAGACTGCTGGGAGTGGGTGAGGAGCGGGATGGGTTGTGGACGTCATGGGGAGGTGAGGGCAAAAAGACATTGCAGGGCAAGACTGAGAGTAGGGGTGGCATAACTCATGTTTCAGCTCCATGAGCTGCCACTGGTCTCGAGCTACCTTGAACCAGGATTTGATGTGCTCATCACTGGGTTGACCTTCAGCCAGCTCATTGATTTGGTCGATGAGAGTGGGGTGAAGGCCATCCCAGAAGGTAAGACAAAGTTGGAGACCGTCCAGGTACCCAGCCTGCTCAACAAGCACCCTAAAAGAGTCGATATACTCGTCCAGCATGCGCTTCCCTTGACCATACTGGTCTCGGTCTCGCAGAAAAAGTGCTGCAGTCTTTGCTGGGTCCAGAGGAAAGAACTCCGCGCAGAAATCGGCCTCGAAGGATGCCCAATCCGCAAAGCTGCTTATTCCACCAGGGCATCGGAAAACTCGTAGCGCATAGGTTGATGCGCAACCAGTCTTCATGTAGGAGAGCACCCAGGTGATCTTCAGTGTGTCGGAGGTGAAAGCGTCACCGGCAAGCTGGATGTAGGTGATGCAGGATTGCAGGAAACGTTTGCCGGTGGTGCGACTACCATCATAGGCATCTGGGAGTGCAAGTCAAGGAATTTTGGCAAGTGAGGGGGAGGAAACGGCGCGATGAGGTAGCGAGGGTCCTGCTGGAGGCGTGGGCATTGTAGGAACTGAAGGGGATAGTGGGGGAAGGTGTTCTATGAGCGCTTGAAGAGATTGAGCGATGGTGTCTGTAGTTTGGCATAGTCCGACGAATTCTGTGGTATGATGGGTAAGAGAGTCTTGGGTGGCCTGCACCTGGGCTTCTAGAGCAAGCAGTCGGTTCCAGGCCTCGTCCTGGGGGCTGGAGATGCCCGAGGAATCAGCTGGGGAGACTGGTTGGGTCATAGGAGCACACCAGGGCAGTTGTCAGGTCCCGCTGACAATGGGGGCTCAGCTACACTGGCGAGTCCTTACTAGGCGAGCTCGGGAGGCTAAGTATGGGTCCAGGGCTTTGTGAAAGCTCCGGGTACAGCTACGAGTGGTCCGGGGGAAGTCTGGACGCTCTGGGGTATGAGTAGTGCCGCGCGCAAAGTAGAAAGTGCTCCAGGTAAGGGAGCGCGGGAGCAGGGGGTTGGGTAGGGGCATAACAAAGGGGGAGGAGGGTAGCAAAAGGGAGTGGTACGGATCGGGGTGGGAGTAGGTTCAGAATGGGGGAGTAGGTATGGAATGGGCAGGGTGGGTTGGTTAGGAGATCAGGGTGAAGAGAGAAAGAGATGCAGACGATAGGTAAAGAAACAGAGGAGAGAAACGGAAGGGAGAAATGAGTCACAGAACGGAACGAGGCACGGAGACGGGAGACAAGAGACGAGAGGCGAGAGACGAGAGAGAGAGAGACAAGAGAATAGATTGAAATTGAGATAGAGACAGAGACAGAGACAGAGACACGGAAATACGGAGAACTACGGTTAATATCAAGACTACTCAACTTGTATGCTATCCTATGGTTTATGTACTACCCTTCTGCTAAGTCCCGGGTAGGATTCTAGCCGGGACTGGGACATCTGATTCCTCCAGCTAAGTCCCCGGACTGGCTCCCAGCCCCGGGGTTGTGATAGTGGTCGGGGCGTACTGGCGTGGGTTACAGCGGGCTTGTGTCGGGCGGGTCAGCGGTCATGCTGCGTGATGGTGGCGCCCCTCGGCGCCACAGAAGCAGGTGGCATTGTGACGTGCTGGCGGCTCGCGGGAGGAATGTTGCGGAACGTTATGTGATGGCCAGGATGCCGGGGGTCTGGGTGTGTCCGGTGACAGGGAAGCCTTGGGGTGACGTGTTGGCCAGGATGCCGGGGTTCAGTGATGGCCGGGGATCTGTTCGGAGATGGCCGTGGGTGTTGCCGGTGCAACATTGGGAGGTTGTTGGCGGTTCCGGAGGTCCGCGAGGGGTGCAGGGGAGGTGTAAGTCGGGGCTGGGGCAGCGTGTGGGGGTCCGGAGATGGCAGGGTTGTGACAGCAGTAGACAGTAAGGTGGGGGAGCTAACAGGCAGGAGTGGGGCCCTGGATGCAGAAAAGAGGCAGACAGGGGGGCACAACTGCTTGGGTAATCCCAGACCAGTTAAACGAGACTTGTTCTGCTGTAAGGGCAACCTCAGAGAGCTGTGGAACTCACACAACTGGCAGAGGGATATCCAAAGTATATTCAGTACTGTACAGTGTCTAAGAACATAGCTACTCATCTGGCAGAGGGATATCCAAAGAGAACAAGTCTGAGGAATCCCTATGCCAGAGTGGACACTTCTGGGGGCTCAACAGCATGGGAGTCAACTGTACAGTACACATAAGCCACTGGAAAATGATATGATGTATGGAAAAACTAAAAGGGGTAAAAACTCGGACATTGCCAGAGAACTGATTGGTAAGGACCATCAGATGACTCTGGCACATCAGGTGATCAAAAATGCAAACAGAATGAAAGGAACAGAAGGGAAAAGGATAGGGAGAAAGGATAGGAAGGGAAAAGGAAGTGGATGCAAATGGGGGGTCCCCTGACAATTTCTAAACGGTGGACAAGTTTGGACCATAACAAAGTTGGTTATGCCTTGCTGGAATAAACGGTGTGCCTCATTTTGGTAGATGCCTTTAGCCAGGAGCCAACGCGCCAGGTGCTGGAAGTCCCTATAGTAATCCAAGAAGTGTCCGAGAGTAGTGATACCAGCAGAGAAGGTCTGGTTAACAAGTTGCTCGAGATCCTGGAGGGTGTAATGGGCGGATTCCTCAGCGCCAGGATATAAACAAAAAACCGCTATCTTTCACTCAGCATAGGTATGGTCGCTAAACTGTGGCAAGCCAAGCCAGGTCTCCGTGGTGTCATACAATACATACCAAGCGGCGTATTCTTTTTTCTGGTTGTTGTCGTTAACAGCACAGTCTGCTAAGAGATATTCAAGCTTGTGGAAATACTGGGAAAGCTCTTGCAGGCAACTCTCATCCCATTTAGGTGCAGTAGAGTCATTGCGGGGTGGCACCGCTAAGAGATATTCGAGCTTGTGGAAATACTGGGAAAGCTCTTGCAGGCAACTCTCATCCCATTTAGGTGCGGTAGAGTCATTGCGGGGTGGCATATGGCGGGAAGGACAGGTGTCATCCATGGCAGTAGGGCTAATGGGTGTTGGTAAGGGTGTAGTAGATTGAACTGGGGAATAGAGGTCAGGGGATAATGGTGGTAGCGGTGCGTTGAGGAAGTTGTCGATGTGATGGCCTGGGAAGTTCTCTAGGAGTTTGGTAACGTCAAGAAGTTCCCTAGTGGTAGCAAGTTCCTCTTTGAGGTTATGAGGCAGAGTCGTTAAAGGTGTTAATGGCAACAAAGGGGGAATGTCAAAAGGGATAACAGGGAGCAAAGCTTCAGTAACAAGATGTAAGCGGCTTTTGGCCTGGAGGCAAGTTTCCAGTGGAATTTTGCTATAAAACCCCTATGCAGTGGGCTCCAAAATGATGCGCTGACTTGCTGCCTAGCTGCCGTGCAGGAAACAACCAACAAGACCAGCTAGATAGGGATAGCTAGTAAGTAGTAGCATTACGTGTGTGTGAGAGGAGTCAAGCAAAGTCCCAGAAACCTGGTAAGAAGTTGTGAGGTTGGAGTCGGTAAGGAAGTGAGAGAGAGTGGTAAGAGATAATGGTGCAGCCATTAGTGTCGCTACCAAATCGCAGCGGGTTGAGAGATCTGTAAAGACCCAGAAGGTCATTAAGGAATATAGGAGGAGTTAACAGAAATATACGAGTTGCTAGCCATAAGCGCTAGCATTAACAAAGGCAAGACAAGGGCACCTGTATGGTGCTTAACGAAGGCAAGGCAAGGGTGCCCATATGGCACATAACGAAGGTGACAAGTGCTAAGTTTAACAATACTGTTAAGCTGAGCACAGAAACGGAAGGAGACTGGACTGGGTAAACCCAAATCAGTTGTTAACAAAGTTAGAGCAAGAACAAGATCTGAAGTGTAGTCTGAAACGAGGGCTAGACTCTGGTACAATTCAATGATGTTTAGCTATCAGCAATGATGGCATTGTTAGTTGAATCAGTGATGTGAACTTCTTTGTTGTCAAAACATGTGTACGTATTGTTTTTGAGGGACATCCTGCTGACAGAGATGAGGTGAACTGTCAAATTGGGAATGTAGAGGGCGCTTTGTAGGGTGAGAGTAGCTCCCTCCACTGTGCATAGACATATACATCCTATGCCTCGGGCTGATATTTCGGAACCTCCCATGCCTCTGATGGCTTTTGGTGTAATGAGCTGGAGTGTTAGGAAGTCCGCTTTATAAGGGGATATATGGATGGTGGCACCAGAGTCCACAAAGAAGGAGCATTCTGTGGTGGCGATGAGCGCTGTGTCAGAATCTTGATTAAGTGGTGCAATTTTTGCATGGCTGAGTTGACTGGACTTGTGGCTGTTGCTGGTCCAGTCGATCAAGGTTTCCAACCCACCCTTCTCCTCGACAATTGCCATCCACCCCTCCCATTCATCATTGTCAATGCACTCAGGTATCTTATCAGTCACTAGGCCTGCAAAGGCCATTGCAGGTGCGGGGTTGTCACTCAGCATCTGGAGTTTATGGAGGTCATCAGATTCCACTAGATACACCTTGCCCTTCAGCCTGGTGAGTTGCATATAGGTCTTTATAGTACCACTAGAGCTCTTCCCTTTTGCAGATGGAGCGGCCCCCGCAGCATGGGCCGCAGCAGCTTTAGCAGCTTTGAACCCGTCTTTTGCCATGGCTCCCCCTGGGTGTGCGCAGAACGGCGCCTCATGCTCACTGCACAATCTGCCATGCATGGCACAAGTTGTGCAGCACTTTGTGCCAGCATGGTGCGTGTGACCTGGGAGCCATGGCTTTGATGATTGAGGGTGGCCATGCACAGTAGTGGTGAGGGCTGTGTTGGTGGCTGTAGGGTTGCTTGAGGCTTTCAGGGTGGTGAGGTTCTGAACCGTTTCTAGCAGCTTCCGAATGCTGTCCAATTTGTATGGTGCACTTGCTGTGGCATTGGCGAGGCCTCTAGAGATCTGGGCCTGGAGAGGCTCATACTGGGAGCTGCTGAGGCTATTGAGCAAAACAACACATTTGAAAAGGTCCTTGTCTAGTGCCTGTATTGTGAATATGTGATTGACAATGTCACAGATCCACGTGGCAGTTTCTGTTAGGGGTTTGCTTGGGGAACACTGGATGTGCAGTACTTCCTGAATAAGGGAGACCATGTGGACAGGGCCTTCACCCTCAGCCCTTGCTTTTACTGCGGCATAGAGGCTGGCAGCCATTGTGGTGTCGTCTAGTCCATTGTACTCAGCATCATCTAACACAGTGAAGATAACTGCACATGCTAAATCGTCATTTGCTGTCCAGTTCTGGTATGCATTAGGTTTGGTGCTGGCTTTGGGTACAGACTTGAAAGGCTGGAAAACATAACATTTCAGGCCAAGCAGAGAGAGGTGGATCTTGAGGGCCCTAGACCACTTGGAGAAGCTGGCTGTGGGGGAGTTGTGGTTGAATTTCTCATGCTTCCAATCTGCACCACAGATGGAGATTGCACAAATAGAGGGGGCAATAGAATTGTTTGACATGATGATGGCAGCTGAGATAGTGAGCAGCAGAGATAAAGGGCGGTACTTTCTTATTGTTGTCAGAACAATAAGAATCTCCTCCTTAGCCGATATCAAGATAGGGGTAAACAGGGTTACTGACGTGGTCAGGGTCAGAGCAAGGATGTCTAAGTTAGGGTTCCAATGAGCAGTATGACAAGTAGTCTGCTCAGTATAAGCCCATAACCTGTTGGAATCCTTTCCGGTAGCAGCAATACACCAGGTATGTTAAATACCTAGACAATACATGTAAGTATGAATATCCTCAGAGATGTATAAACAAGACTATATTTTATGTACCTAAACAATACACGTAAGTATGAATATCTAGGTAGTTCTAGTTAGTTCGTGTCCTTGTGTGAATATATCTATGTGACATACCCTCAGAGATGTATAAACGAGACTGAGGGTACTGTAGTTACTAGCTGGAATATATATAATGCTTTCAGACAAAGCAGTCAATGTTTCGACATCCCTGGCGAAGGCGACAAAGCTGCCATGGCCAGGGTGCATGCTGATACGACCCAGTCAGTGCTGGCTGCCCGACACCAACAACTCGAACTACGCATGTGACCTCAGCACGTGACCGCTACCAACTGACCGCTAACGACACCGGCCATTACCGGCCATTCCCTTAATGACCCAGCCAACCTTCGACAATCCAGCCCCCTCTCTACAGCCCCCGACTGGCAGCCGATGATCAATCATAAAATAATTTTCATTTACTATTTTTCTTTCTTGATCTACTTACAATTTTTATCATATTACTTACAATTTTCCTATTCAATAGCGGCCCCCGACATGCATTATCACATGTGACTGCTATGCTTACTATCTATTACCAGTTTCCCCTTTTATTGTCTTACATACCTATAAATACTGCCCTGTCAGTAGCTAAAGATCATCGAATCATACCAGAGTCTAGTCCCCATTTCAGACTACACTTAAGATCTTGTTCACACTCTCGCTTCCTTAATGGCTGATTTGGGTTTACCCAGTCCAGTCTCCTTTGGTTTCCGCACTCAGCTTAATGGTATTGTTAAACTTAGCACTTGTCGTCTTCATTACGCGCCATACGGGTGCCCTCACCTCGTCTTTGTCAAGCACTATACGGGTGCCCTCATCTCGCCTTTGTTAACGCTAGCGCTTATGGCTAGCGACTCGTATATTTCCATTAACTCCTCTTAAACTCCTTAACGACCTTCTGGGTCTTTGCAGGTCTCTCAACCTGCTGCGATTTGGTAGCAATACTAACGGCTGCACTGTTATCTCTTACCACTCTCTCCCTCTTCCTTACCGACTCCGACCTCACAACTCCTTACTGAGTTTCTGAGACTTTGCTTGACTCCTCTCACACACACGTAACACTACTACTTGCTAGCTATCCCTATCTAGCTGGTCTTGTTGGTTGTTTCCTGCATGGCAGCTAGGCAGCAAGTCAGCGCATCATTTTGGAGCCCACCGCGAGGGGTTCTATAGCAAAATTCCACCAGAAACTTGCCTCCAGGCCAAAAACCGCTTATGTCTCATTACCAAAGCTTTGCTCCCTGTTACTCCTTTTGACATTCCCCCTCCTTCGCCGTTAACACCCTTAACAACACTGCCTCGTAACCTTGAAGAGGAACTTGCTACCGCTAGGGAACTTCTTGACGTTAACAAACTCCTAGAGAGCTTCCCAGGCCATCACATGGACAACTTCCTCGATGCACCGCTACCGCCGTTATCCCCAGACCCCTATTCCCCAGTTCAACCCACTACACCTTTACCGACACCCGTTAACCCTACCATCATGGGTGACGCCCGTGTTTCCCATCATATGCCACCCCACAACGACTCTACTGCACCCAAGTGGGATGAGAGTTGCCCTCAAGAGCTCGCCCAGTACTTCCATGAGCTCGAATATCTCTTAGCGGACTGTGCCGTTAATGACAATAATCAGAAAAATAAATACGCCGCTCAGTACGTATCGTATGATACCGTGGAGACCTGGCTTGGCTTGCCAGAGTTTAGCGACCATAACTTATGCTGAGTGGAAGATAGCAGTCTTCCGTTTATATCCTGGTGCTGAGGAATCTGCCCGTTACACCCTCCAGGATCTCAAGCAACTTGTTAACCAGACCTTCTCTGCCGGCATCACTACTCTCGGACACTTCTTGGATTACTACAGGGACTTCCAGCGCCTGGCATGTTGGCTTCTAGCTAAAGGAAAGATCTACCAAAATGAGGAACACTGTTTATTCCAGCAAGGCATACCAACTTTGTTATGGTCCAAACTTGTCCGCCGTTTAGAAATCACCCTTCCTGATCATCACCTGGAGGACCCCAATGAGGTAGACTAAGTCTTTGAAGCTGCCAAATGGGTTCTAAAAGGTACCGACACCGCCACAACTTTAAAAAAGCCAACAACTGCTAACGCTAAGACCCCCACCGTTAACACTGCCGCCCCCATACCAACCACCATCATTAAAAAGGAACCTCTCGACATTGCCGCCACTGCTATCGTTAACGCTCTGGCACGCATGGAGGAAAAGATGGCTGCATTGACTGCCGGTAACAGCTCTCAGTCTCGCACCTCTCGACCTCCTAGCAACAGCTGCCACTTCTGCGGCAAAACCGGTCACACAATGGTACAAGGCAATTGTGTTAAGCTGGAAAGCTTCATCAGTCAAGGCAAGATCCGTTGGAACCACAAAGGCAAGGTTGTCTTATCGTCAGGCACTATGATCCTCAACTACATCGGCAAACGGCTCTACATGGAACGCATCGACAAATGGCACAGGCTCAACCCCAACCAGCTTCTTACCAGCCGCCTCTCCGCTAACGCTAACCCCGATGTGGAACAGCTCCAAGGCATGTCCCAGACATTTATCCACAAAGTCTTGCAACTGGAAACCGCTAGCCCAGGAACGTTATCCAGGGAAGAACGTGTCATGGCCTTAGAAAGGGAACTTTATGCTCTACGTCACCCTGCAGAAGTCTTTGATGGTATCGAGATCCCTTGTGCTAAGGGATATCGACCGGTTCCCCTAAAGCCACTAACAACTCCGCCGCTACCAGTTCTGCCACCGCTAACGAACGATCTGTCCCTGCCTCTGCTCCTGCCACTAACAAATGTCCTGCCTCTGCTTCTGCTACCAGTACCACTAAAGCCCCTGAGCTGCCAGTTGTTAACCATGTCCCCACGGTCAATCCCCTAGTTCACCCTTATTCCAGTATCTTGTCTCGCTATCAGCCTCTGACCAATCAAAACTTTGGCGCTCCAGACAAACGCCCTGATGCTGCTTACTGGAGTACAGCCCCCATCTACGATATCGAACAGTCCAAACAGGTATTTGACCGGGTTCTCCAGATCAAGCTCACCATCTCCATTGGCAAACTCTGCTCCCTCTCTAATGACATCCGGAACCAGTTCAGAAATGCCGTTACGCCTAAACAAACCATGCCTCCTAACATCACTGCCTTCCAAGAATCCACTGACATCCTTGACGACGCCCTGCCTTCATTTTCGCTTAACGACACTCCTGCTACCGACCCTCCGCTTACCGACGCCGCTAGAGCCCAAGTCACTTTGATAGACCCAGTGGAAGCATATATCAAGTTGCTACCACCTGGTGAGGAGCCGGTTACATTAACAGTTGCTCAGGAATCTCAGGCAATTCGGTCTATCATGCTCTTGGTCAATAATCATGAGAAAATTGAATGTATAGTGGATAGCGGCTCCCAGATCATCTCCATGTCTGCAGAAGTTGCTAACTATCTCGGTATCTCCTACAACCCCAGCATCATTCTGAACATGCAGAGCGCTAATGGTACTATGGACAAATCCCTCGGTCTCGCTCATAACATCCCTTGCACTGTTGGTGGTATCATGCTGTACCTTCAGATCCACGTTCTACACTCCCCCGCTTACAATATTCTGCTCAGTTGCCCCTTCAATGTCTTAACCAAGAGTACTGTTGACACCCTTAGTGAAACAGAGACTATGATAACGATAACGGACCCCAATACCGGGCTTCATCGCACCATCCCTATGTTTCCCCGCAGTCAGTACAAGCAACAGAAGGTTCAGCCCAAGTATAGCGCCGGACCGCCCCATTGCTTTTGGCACCACTCTCACAGTTAACGACTCTGAGGAAGACTTAGCGGTCATCCTCGACTATGACCGCCAAAAGCACTCCGTTATAGTGCAATCGCATATCCTACTTGATCCTGAAATATTAGGAAACCCAAAAACAGTTTCTGACAATCTCTCTCTTGCTTATTTGTATGCGACCGCTAGCAACCTTACCGAGACCGTTATCCCGCCACGCTCTTATTTTGTTTCCACTAGTCTCTCCAATTCCTCAATTCTTGGTCAAGCATCTGGAATGCTCAATACCCGCTCAGCCCCCATTTACGTTAACGTCCCCTTCCCAGCCATTTATGCCTCCGCTGAGCCAAAAAGCAAAGGAGTCCAAGTCAAGAAGAAGTATAAGCCAGTCGCTTTGAAGACCAAGCCCGTCGCTAGCCAAGTTAGCGAAGACTTTTGAATCAAACAACATATCCTTGGCGACCCCTTAGCAAACATACCCAAGCTTGATCCTAATCCCCTTCCCTTCTTACCGACCCCTTGCTTTACCAAAGACCACAAAGCAACTTTCATTAAGGAACACAATACCGGCTTTCTTACCCAAGATGAGCTTAACGTACTCATGGACCTTGTTGCTAAGCAACAAAACGCATTCGCTTGGGAAGACTCTAAAAGAGGTAGCCTACGACCCAACTTCTTCCCTCCCATTCGCATACTGACCATCCCTCACGTCCCTTGGGTTCAGCACAACCAACTGATACCGCCAGGCCTCAAAAATGAGATCTGCGAGATCATACATAGCAAGATCCAAGCAGGCGTTTACAAACCCTCAAACTCCGCTTACCAGTCCTGCTAGTTTTGTGTCTTGAAGAAAAATGGTAAACTTTGCCTAGTCCACAGTCTCAAGCCATTAAACCAAGTCATGTCTGGAGTTCCCCCTTTCCCTGACCATGTTGCCGAATCCTTCACTGGCCGCATTTGCGGCACTACCCTCGACCTCTACGTTGGCTATGACAAACGCGTTATCAATCCCGCTTCTCGTGACTTAACGACATTCCAGACACCATTTGGCGCTCTCCGTTTAGTAACGCTACTGATGGGATGGACTAACGCTGTGCCCATCTTCCATGACAACATCACCCACATCCTCCAGCCCAAAATCCCCCATAACACCCTCAGTTTCATTGACAACATTGGTGTTAAAGGCCCGAAGGACTGGAAACTCATTAACGGCACACCCACTAAGCATCCTGACAATCCCAACATTTGGTTAGCGCTTTGGGAGTTCTTTGAACTCCTGAACCATGTCCTTCAGCGGATGAAGTACTGCGGTGGTACTTTCTCCAGTCATAAGCTAGTCCTTTGCGCGCCTACCTTCAAGATCCTTGGCTACGTTTGCACTCCTAGCAGCCGAGTTCTTGACGAAAACTGTTTAGCGCTATTGGACCGTTGGGGCCCTTGCCAGTCGTTAACCAAAGTCCATGCCTTCCTAGGTACCATTGGAGTCCTCTGGATGTTCGTTAAGAACTTTGCCCATCGTGCTCATCACCTAACAAAGCTCACCCGCACTGGAGTTCCCTTTGAATTTGGTCCTGATCAGCTTAACACTCAGAAAGACCTCGTCAAGGCTTTACACGCTAAATCCCTCGTTCCTATCGACTACAAAGCCAACAATCCCGTGATCTTAGTGGTCGACACTTCCTACATAGCGGTCGGTTTCTACCTTTGCCAGTGCACTACCAACAATCGCAAGCAACGTCGCTATAACCGTTTCGGTTCCATCACCCTTAATGAACGTGAAGCTTGCTTCAGCCAGCCCAAGCTCGAGCTTTACAGTTTATACTAAGCCTTGCAGGTGCTACGCATGTACCTCCTAGACGTTAGGAACCTTATTATCAAAGTCGATGCTCGCTACATCAAAGGTATGAACCCTGACATTCAGCCCTCTGCTAGCATGAACTGCTGGATCATGGCTATCCTTATGTTCCACTTTGAGCTTGTCCACGTTAAAGGAACCTTCCATGGACCTGACAGACTCTCGCGACAACCGTTACAGCCTACCGACCCTCCCCCAGATGATACCGACAATGACATCTTCGAAGATTGGGTCGATCACATGCACAGATTTATGCATCATGTGCAGTTACTGACCGCCCTCACCCACACAGCCTCTACTGCCCCTCATTTACCCCCATTTGCCCATTACCTTCCGACTCTAGCAACATTTGTTAACGACACTGTCCTCCTTACCAAAGTCTCAATTCCACCCGTTACCAACCCCCTTTCCTACGACAACGTCCCTTGCTCCCCCAAGGCCCTTGCCAGCGACAAAAGAGTTCAACTCGTCAAGCAGTGGCTTACCGACTTCAAGCAACCACCAGACCTTAACAACAAGGCCCTCACTACCTTCCTCCGCTATGCTAGCGGCTTCTTCCTCGCTAACGGCAAGCTTTGGTGACACAATCGTAACGGTGAGCACAAGCTCTTCATACCAACCAACTCGCGACTTCGCATCCTACATGCTATGCACAACAATCTTGGACATCGCAGTCTGTTCGCTACGAGAGCCACCCTGCTGGAGCGCTTTTGGTGGCCACAGGTAGCGGCCGATATTGTTTGGTACATCCGCTTGTGCCACATTTGCCAAGTCCACCAAATGACCAAAGTCCTCATACTGCCTACCGTCGCTACCCCCGCCGCCCTATTCAGCAAAATCTATATTGACACTATGTTCATGCCACCTTCAAACAAGTTCAAGTATATCATCCAAGGATGCTGTTCATTAATCCACTACCCCAAATTCCGCATGCTTGTTTGCGAAAATACTGACGCTATCGCTAAGTGGCTCTTCAAAGACATCATCTGCCACTGGGGTGCCCTTAACAAAATTGTTACTGATAATGGCCCTCCCATCATCAAAGCTGTTGCTCACCTCACCAAGAAATATCACATCAACCACATTCGCATATCCGGCTACAACAAACGCACTAACAGTATTGCCGAACGACCCCATTTCAACATTAGACAAGCCCTCTTCAAAGCCGTTAACGGAGACCAGTCCAAGTGGAGCTCAGCTGCTTACTCCGTCTTCTGGTCAGAACACATTACTGTCTGCTGCCGCATGGGTTGCTCCCCTTACTACACCGCTACCAGTACCCATCCCTTGTTCCCAGCTGACATTGTAGAAGCGACCTACCTCCAGCTACCTCCTGATTCCTTGTTAACGACTACTGACCTCATTGCTCAACGCACTATCGACCTCCAACACCGACAAGCCAATCTCAACCATTTACACGATACAGTCCTTACTGCCTGTTAGCTAGTGGCTCTCCATTTCGAACAAGAACATGCCGTTACGATACGAGACTACGACTTCAAGCAAGGAGACCTAGTATTGATGAGGAACACATGGATTGAAGTCACTCATAACAAGAAGATGCGACCTCGATACCTAGGACCGCTAGTGGTAATATCACGTAACTGTGGAGGCGCTTACATTCTCTGCAAACTAGATGGATCTGTACTCCACCGACCGGTAGCTGCCTTTTGCTTAGTCCCCTATTTTGCCCGCAAACACATCCCTCTCCCTACCAATGCCTTCAACATTGATACCGACCGTTTAAGAATATTAGAAGAAACCGACTTACTCGACGATGAAGAACCCATTAATCCCGACGACTCATTGGACAATACTGTTGAAGAAAACTAGAGAACACCGTCTACACCTATCCACCCCACTAAATCCTTAACGGCTCTTGATAAGCCCTTATTTCTATTGTTTCAATTTTCTTTCATCTTTACTTACTTTGTTTCTATTCATCATAGACTTTCTTCCTACATACGCTTTTTGACATACACACCTACTGTTAAGCCCTCTATTTATTCCTTCTAACTTGTCACCACCGTTCCCCATCCGCCTTTCGTTAAGATGCAGTTGTTAAGCGACGTTGTGCAAGTGCCATGATGATCTACTAAGTGTTTATCTTTTTTAACTTGTTTATTTTAACCTGTCTATTTCTTTCGCTTCAATCTTTTGCCTTACCCCTTTATTGGTTTCACCTTTTCATCTTACTGGTCAGGTCAGACTCCAAAGAAATTGTTCATTTAAAAAGACCCCTTAAGGGGGTCAGTCTGCCACAGTATTGAAAAACAAACTAAAAGAAAAAGTTTTTTTTTTAGGGCACAGCAGGGGAAAGATTGTCATCCGAAGGTAGCTCTCCATCCCCCAACTTCCCCCAGAACTCCTCCATCACCCCCGCCTCTGCCTGCCATGCGATGAAGGCATTGCAGTCGTCTTGATAGCGCGTCAGTGCGCTCCGCGCCCTTGCCAGCAGCTGGTAGCGAGCTCGTGCCGCTTGCAAGTTGTCCTCTGCCACCCGCATCTCCCTCCCCATCAATTGCCTGACCTCTGCCGCCCTTGCTCGATACTATTCCAAGTCGCCTCTGGGATCAAATGGAAATGGGACCGGTAAGTCCTCCCCCAGCCACTCGATTTCCTTCTTGTCGATAGTCGGTTGAGGAGGGGCCCTGAACCTCTCCACCTAGCAAATTTTGTTAGCGTTACCGGTCTGCCATTAAGGAAGGACAAACTTACTAAGTCTCTCGCTTCCACTTTGCCTGTCTCATCTCCCATCTCTACTTCAGGTGTCTCCAGTTCTGCCAGCCTGTCATTAAGAAAGCGCGACCGTTAGCGGCAGTACAAAACAAGCGAGCGAATACTTACCGGCTTCCGCTAGGCTCTGCTACCGGTTCAGCCTCCTCCGTTACTCCCTCCCCCTGCTCGATCGCCTCCGTTACCGCCGCTCTTGCCTTGAGGGAAGTCACCTCGCAAACTCCTTCAACCAAACCCTCTTCATCAGACTCCAACTGGCACTGTTTAGAGCTCCTCGCCGGCATCGGTACCTCTTTGTCACTCGACTCCATGACCGACCGGCTCCTTACCAGCCCCTTCCCCTTGCCAGTTCCCTCTGATACCATCCCCTCCTGCCCCGTCAGTAGGAGGAGGGTTGCCTTCTTAACAACAGGCTCCCCGCCACCCACCGCTATCTCTCGCTGCCCCACTAAATACTTCCTCACTGCCCTTCACCAAGGCAGCGGTCTTGTCAGGTCCCACTGATGACAGGGGCTCAGCTACACTGGCAAGTCCTTACTAGGCGAGCTCGGGAGGCTAAGTATGGGTCTGGGGCTTTGCGGAAGCTCCGGGTACAGCTATGAGTGGTCCGGGGGAAGTCCGGATGCTCCGGGGTATGAGTAGTGCCGCGCGCGAAGTAGAAAGTGCTCCGGGTAAGGGAGCGCGGGAGCAGGGGGTTGGGTAGGGGCATAACAAAGGGGGAGGAGGGTAGCAAAAGGGAGTGGCATGGATCGGGGTGGGAGTAGGTTCGGAACGGGGGAGTAGGTACGGAATGGGCAGGGTGGGTTGGCTAGGAGACTGGGGTGAAAAGAGAAAGAGATGCAGACGATAGGTAAAGAAACGGAGAAGAGAAACGGAAGGGAGAGATGAGTCACGGAACGGAATGAGGCACGGAGACGGGAGACAAGAGACAAGAGACAAGAGGCAAGAGACGAGAGAGAGAGAGACAAGAGAATAGATTGAAATTGAGATAGAGACAGAGACAGAGACAGAGACACGGAAATACGGAGAACTACGGTTAATATCAAGACTACCCAACTCGTATGCTACCCAATGGTTTATGTACTACCCTCCCGCTAAGTCCCGAGTAGGATTCTAGCCGGGACCGAGACATCTGATTCCTCCGGCTAAGTTCCCGGGCTGGCTCCTTGCCCCGGGTTCAGGATAGTGGTCGGGGCATGCTGGCGTGGGTTACGGCGGGCTTGTGTCGGGCGGGTCGGTGGTCATGGTGCGTGGTGGTGGCGCCTCTCGGCGCCACAGAAGCAGGCGGCATTGTGACGTGCTGGCGGCTTGCGGGAGGAATGTTGCGGAACGTTTGTGATGGCCAGGATGCCGGGGGTCCGGGTGTGTCCGGTGACAGGGAAGCCTTGGGGTGACGTGTCGGCCGAGATGCCGGGATTCGGTGATGGCCGGGGATCTGTTCGGAGATGGCTGCAGGTGTTGCTGGTGCAGCGTTGGGAGGTTGTTGGCAGTCCCGGAGGTGCACCAGGGGTGTGGTAGATGTGTGTGTCGGGGTTGGGGCAGTGTATGGGGGTCCGGAGATGGCGGGGTCGTGACAGGTCTCTGCCTTCTTCCCTTTATGGCCCCCCTGGCAACCCCATGACAATTGGCCATGTGCTGAGCACCCCTTGCTACCCTTGTTGCATTGGTAGCAGGGGAAAGTACCTGTGGGATACCAACACCCCTCTGGGTCATTAATAGCCCAGCACCCGTCACACTACCAACAGAAGTGTTAAGTCAGCTAGTGATCATTTAAAGACTGGGAAAGGAACTCTTACCACCCCAACTCGCTCCTAGAACACCGCTCTCACCGTAGGAGCCGCCAACTTCCTCTCCTTCCGACCGACCCGCTCCCCTGCACCTGCCCCCGTATCCAACACTGTCGTGGGCAAGCACCCACGCAGCAGCCTTTTCAGCTCGTGGTCGTCAAACAAGGTGGGCAGAACAAACTCCTAACGGTCACTGTTAGCATCACCAGGAGATTGTTAAAGCAAGGAGTACTTACCTCCTCGCTGTTGTCGTCATGTGCCTTGGCCCTTGACTTGCCCTTACCTTTTCTTGCAGGAGTCTGAGGGAGCCATTAACGTTTAACCAGAACCTTACCAAAAGGCAACTTACCGTTGCCTCTCCATTGCTGCCCTCATTCACGCGCTCCTTGCCCTTCAGCTTCTTCTGCTACCGGTTGTTGTTAGTATCTTAATGGGTTCAATAACAAATATGGAAAACTTACCTTCGGCATCGTCATTGTCCTTGTCCTCGCCTTCGCCTCCATTGCCGGCCTGGGAGTCCTAGGAGTCTGTGGTAACGCCGGCAACTCCGCTCCAGCACTACCGGCTGCTCCACCTTGCCGACTTGGCCCCTCGCCCTGGTCCTCCCTTGTCCTCATGCCAGCCAACGTCATCAGATCCTTTGGCAGGTGCTGGAAGAAAAACTGCTCGTCAAAAGAGAGTTCATTGAACAACTGAAAATACCTTAACAACGTCGCTAACTCCATAGCAACACTGTTAGCGCTTACTGTCATGGATGCCTTGGCAACCTCCTCCACCTCCATCTCTCCCGCTGGCTGCTCACCCTTAACGCAAGCTTTAGCCTACCGACAAAGACGTTAATGAACAGAAAGACTTACAAAATGCTGGTCAAAAGGCCTCATCCAGGCCTCCTGTCGGTACTGGGCATACAGAGCCTGACACTCTTCCCCAACCGCCTCCTGCTCTGACCATGTGACCCCGCTTCCACCCGCTGACTCAAACCAGTACAGGTACATCGACAGAATCGACATCACAGCCGACTGCGGATTTGTTGCGAGGAGTGCGCGCCCCATCCCAAGCACCTTGGGCGCCTTCTCAAGAAAGTCTTGCACGGCCACAAATCGCATGAAAGTGGTAGAATAGTTGAAGAATGAAGGTGTCGCCATTGCAAGGAATGTAACAATGAAGTCCAAAAAGTTGCTGGAATTTATGGTTTTATGGTATGATGCACGGACCAAGACCCCCCCACACAGACCATGCTTAACAATCACGGGACTTTGAAGATTTTCCTTCGACTGGGGACAGTCAGTTTTTCAGTCAAGGGGAGATGATACGACCCAGTCAGCGCTGGCTGCCTGACACCGACAACTCGAACCATGCATGTGACCTTAGCACGTGACCGCTACCAACCGACCACTAATGACACCGGCCATTACTGGCCATTCCCTTAACAACCCAGCCAACCTTTGACAATCCAGCCCCCTCTCTATGGCCCCGGACTGGCGGCCGACGATTGATCATAAAATAATTTTCATTTACTATTTTTCTTTCTCAATCTACTTACAATTTTTATCATATTACTTACAATTTTCCTATTCAATAGCGGCCCCCAACATGCATTATCACATGCAACTGCTACGCTTACTATCTCTTACCGGTTTCCCCTTTTATTGCCTTACGTACCTATAAATACTGCCCCGTCAGTAGCTAAAGATCATCAAATCATACCAGAGTCTAGTCCCCGTTTCAGACTACACTTAAGATCTCGTTCACACTCTCACTTCCTTAATGGCTGATTTGGGTTTACCCAGTCCAGTCTCCTTCAGTTTCCACGCTCAGCTTAATGGCATCGTTAAACTTAGCACTTGTCGTCTTCATTACGCGCCATACGGGTGCCCTCACCTTGTCTTTGTCAAGCACTATACGGGTGCCCTCATCTCGCCTTTGTTAACGCTAGCGCTTATGGCTAGCGACTCGTATATTTCCATTAACTCCTCTTAAACTCCTTAACGACCTTCTGGGTCTTTGCAGGTCTCTCAACCTGCTGCGATTTGGTAGCAATACTAACGGCTGCACTGTTATCTCTTACCACTCTCTCCCTCTTCCTTACCGACTCCGACCTCACAACTCCTTACCGAGTTTCTGGGACTTTGCTTGACTCCTCTCACACACACGTAACGCTACTACTTGCTAGCTATCCCTATCTAGCTGGTCTTGTTGGTTGTTTCCTGCATGGCAGCTATTTCTCATGCTTCCGATCTGCACCACGGATGGAGATTGCGCAAATAGAGGGGGCAATAGAATTGTTTGACATGATGATGGTAGCTGAGACAGTGAGCAGCAGGGATAAAGGGCAGTACTTTCTTATTGTTGTCAGAACAACAAGAATCTCCTCCTTAGCCGATATCAAGATAGGGATAAATGGGGTTACTGACGCAGTCAGGGTCAGAACAAGGATGTCTAAGTTAGGGTTCCAATGAGCAGTACGACAAGTAGTCTGCTCAGTATAAGCCCATAACCTGTTGGAATCCTTTCCGGTAGCAGCAATACACCAGGTATGTTAAATACCTAGACAATACGTGTAAGTATGAATATCCTCAGAGATGTATAAACGAGACTATATTTTATGTACCTAGACAATACACATAAGTATGAATATCTAGGTAGTTCTAGTTAGTTCGTGTCCTTGTGTGAATATATCTGTGTGACATACCCTCAGAGACGTATAAACGAGACTGAGGGTACTGTAGTTACTAGCTGGAATATATATAATGCTTTCAGACAAAGCAGTGAATGTTTCGACATCCCTGGCCAAGGCGACAAAGCTGCCATGGCCAGGGTGCACGCGGTACACTCTTGCATTATCACATAGTGGCCAGTGCCCTGTCACATCATCACATCCTCGCCATTCTAACAAGATGTGCAATAGCCCCTAACAAAAGACTTACAAGAGAGTAAAGACAAGGGCTACATTAACTCTAAGAATTTCAATTGGCTGCCTAAGAATGCACACTGCACCAGTGCTGTTTTATAATCTCACAGACAATCCAATATCAATCACTGAGGACAAGGCTAAGGCTAACCAATCAGCAGAATCAGCCCTAAATAATGAAAGATCAATTGTCCTACCCTTAATGCCAACAGAATTACATGTCATGGGGGCTAAGTTAGCCAAGATGTTGCAAGAATCAGCCTACAGGGCAATCCCCCAGACAGACCTAGGACTAAAATCATGTTGTCCGACATCATGACATGTGTTAATCAGGTGAATGGTAGAACTCCTATCAGCAAGCAAATCTGGTCTTGCATTTGCAGTAAGGACTTTTCAAGACAGATGAGAATATTTCTATGGGAATCATGATGCTTAAATTGGGGTTGTACTGGGATAAGCCTCACATGCCCCCAGAACTTAAGCAAGGGATCAAATGTAAACATGATGAGTGTGAGGATTCAATGAACCATATCATCTCAGAATGCTCATGCCCAGGTCAAGAACTTATATGGGAATTGACTGGGAACATATGGAGAAAAAAGCAGGATTTATGCTCCCCAGGCAAAGCCTGCAACCAGTACTGAGAAGCCCTCTCATGATCATTAAAGACGGAACCAGAACTCCATCACCATCACTGACCAGATTGTACAGAATACTAGTACTAGAAGCTGCCTATCTAATATGGGTCCTAAGATGTGAAAGGATAATTGGCAATGATGACTCCCCCTACACATCCCTGGAAATAACTAATAGATGAAATGCGACATTAGCTAGGAGAGCTGAATTAGACACAAAACTAGTTACCTCCAAACTATGCAAAGTAAAGGTACCATTGAGGCCGTACTGGCCTAGAAGAAGACATAGCAGGGTTTTAGTGAGTAGTAGGCCTGGATCAAGAGAAGGAGTGGAATAATCCACACCTAGGGCTATGAGCCCCACACGCGTGCGTAAAAGCATTTCCTCGCGGAGAAAAAGCTGCCCCTAAGAATGTGGAACCTGGTTGCAACCCCAGATGAGCAGCACAGCGGATGGCAAGACGACGCCTAGGGCGTTACTCTTCCCATTGTAAAACGCCACTCCAAAAAAGAGAGAGAGAGAGAGATCTGGGGAGCGGAGCTCTCAATTGAATTGAATGATCTATGCAAGAATCATCAACCCATATCGGACGATTTTGGAATAGTTTGGAACCCACGTCACCCGTCATGCCAGAGAGCGTCTATCATGAACATGCTTTTGCGGTCATGGGATTGAAAAGCCCTAAGCCCACCTGGTGTCCTTGTTTGCCACCTGGACACAACTCTGAAGTTGGTCTACACCAACATTGTAACTTCAGTACTAGCTCCAGCCACTCAAAGTATGTCGATTTGAAGTCGTTGTTAATCAATCCGTTTCCAAATTTCATATTCTAGATCGATAAGAAATGCACGCCAAGCCTCTTCTCAATTACATCGTGAACCATTTATTCTTTCCTCCCAGATTACCACAAGCCGACGATTCTTCTGTCGAGCATGATCTCGCTATTTGTGATCTTGTCGTTCGCAATGCTCAGGCATTTTCTATTACAATGCCATATGACGAGTCACATTGGATACCAATTGTCCATATGCTAGTCAATCTCCGATCTGTGTATCATACGGCCTCACTCGACAAACAAGAGTTGTATAGTCTTGTTGTACGTCTCACAAACGGAGGTAAAACTTGCTGATGAGGTTCCTTCCTCATAAAACTCATTGAATTTACAGATTCATTAGCGATCCCCATTAGAGCTCAAAATGCTTGCCTTGTCATTAGACGCTTGGAAAAGTCGACTATGTACGAATCATTTGAAATTGACCTGCCGAACGAGCAAGTGATGGCAACGAGGGGGAGGCTTGTACGTCTGTTTCCCGGGCCTGCTTTCGAACTTGCCGATTCAGCGTCAACAGCAGCGTTCCAGCGCGAGTTAACATCATTCCTCGCGGATATGGACGTTGTTGACGCTGGGTCGGCAGCATTCACAACGAAAGCAGGTTCCGACGTCATCGAAGCCCGTGACACTGCGGATCCCCACTATATTACCCAGTTACTTGCATCCATTCTTCAGGGATGCCCGAAAAGTGCCACTGCCGACATCGAACGCATCCAAAAGCGAGTTCGTAACGAGATATTGTGGAATAGGGCCTACGCGCCTTGGAGAAGGTCCCCTCTCTGGCTCATCATTCGTGTCGCGATTCAAACAACTCTTCGCCGTGCGAATATTAAGGGGCAGGCCGAGTATAAGGCATTTATGATATTTCTGCTGGCTGATATTGTTCTGTCCGGTGACGAGTGCCGTGATCTCTCCACGGACCTTCTCATTTGCATTCAAAACAAGGTCGTCCGCAGACTTCGAAAAATTTCTGACACAATTCCCGACGCTTTGCTTTACAGAGCCATGAAAGCAATTGGTAAAGTGAGAGAAATTGTGGGAAAGAGGTGGAAAGACATCCAGAGTTACCAGGCTCTGTCACCCCCCTGTTCACCGAAATCTCTCAATGCTGCCCAAGACACTGTGATGTCGCTTTTGTCCTCAAGGGACTACCTTTATACTCGTCTTCAGCAGCATGATACTTCCATTGTCCGACACAAGTTCAAACCTACTAGAGCTCCTCGTCTTACTGCTGATGATTTTCTTCATCCTGGAGCTGTCTCTGCAGCTCTTTCTCGTGAACCTTCGGTTGCTCTCGCAGATGTGGAACGGTTTGCTGTAAGGGGTTTAGAGGCATGGGTGGACGAACATCGCTCGAATCCGTTGGCGTGCTCTACAATTGGGGAATGCATCACATTTTATGCTGATTCGGCTCGAACACAATACAAAGACAACCCCGAGGATCAGTCATTGATGTTTTTGACTATCTTCCTCTTATGGTCGGCACTCGATCAATTGGCAATTCTACACCATCCTCTGCTAGCAGATTATTCTCCGGAAATCCAAGAGACTATGTTGAATCCAATCCTACTGCGAAAGTCTGAGTATATTCAAAGTCTCGTGTCTTTCCGAAATTACCTTCATACACGGCACAGCCGTGCTCATCACGGTTCTATCTTCAGCGATAGGCTTTCAGACTCATCTCTTGCCATTCGGTATTTCCTTAGCTCCAACGCGCTCCAACGACTGAAGCGAAGGATCGAAGCAAAGGCAACGGCTGAACGCCAAACGAAAAAACAACAGTTTGCTAGGCTACGAGCGAAGTATACTCAACTGACCGAAGAAGCAAAATCATTGAATCACCACCATCCTCGGCGCAAGGATAAGTCTACCTGCAAGAAGTGTTTGCTAACAGGCCAGGCTGCTAACTTGAAGATTGAAGTTCACGAGTGGCCACTACCAGAGGAAACACTTTCTGCCCAAGCTACCGTTTTTGAATTACGCTGCCCTCCTGTGCTCCAGGCTTGGAGATCGACAACGTACACAATTCTCTACGATTTTTGTCGGCCCAGGCTCTCTGTCAAAGGAACATCTCCCAAGGCCGAGATGAATCTTGCTGATTATGTAGGCCTGAAAGATTATTACAAAGGCCAAACACGAATAACGTATGCGTCGACAACCAAGCCCTTCATGAAATCACATTATTCAAAACCGAAGATTGCAAATATTGAGTCTGAAACCGACTTAACATCCATTCTAGTCAATAACGGGATGCGCTATCGCTTATTCGATACGTCATTAAACCGTTGGGTTGCAGACTCATTTGTGGATTCCTCTGTGGGCAGCTTGTGCAGATTCATCCTCCCTTTATCAAGCCCATATTATTCTATGCAATATGCAATAGAAGGGACCACCCATTCTGCCAACCAGCCACTAGCAGAACAGGCAGGCTTGCCGCCTGAACTCAGTGTACACGAGCATGTTGCGTTTGGAACACTACGTAGTGGAGGCATGATCCAGTGGTTCAATATCCTCCGAGTACTTCGAGCACGAACCCTTTCCTTTGATCGTCTTGAAGTCCATATGCTTCTTGTACAAGCTGCAATGGAGACAGGAAGCCTTGAGGAACAAGAACTAGAGTGGCACCGTGTTCTCCGACAACCTGATTTTGGTTTTGCTTTTTTGTCAGAAATTGACGAGTTACTGTCTAGCATTGAAAAGAATTGGCACCACATAGTGACATTACAAACAATGGTCATCCTCACCTCTCGTCTACTTGCTCGTGCCGAGGACGACAAGGTTGTTGACCATGCGTGTTCTACTCTTCGAGCGGCCAGGACAATCGCGTTCTCCTGGGTAAACCAGTTGTCCCGTGATCTCGACGATGTCAACGACTCCGAATCACAGAATGAAGGCACGTCAAAACTGATACAACAACGACTCTGTTTGGCTGCAGCCACGTGTCGAGCTACTTATGATGTCGATTCCTGCTATTTTGATCGCTTGATCATTTCCGATGAAGATATCAGCATTTTCATCCAGTGTGCAATTCGCATTCACGATAACACTGGATCTAGTACTTCTACAACCAACGCATCCCTTGTTGAACTCGACCTCTTCCTGGCTCGTGATAGAAGACTGGCTCAGGAACTTGCATCAACTATCTGGACGAGATGCCAGAACAGTAGAACAGGGATTGACAGTTCCATCCTAGCCGTTTGGTCTGAATATCGACCAGGATCAGAATGGAGGCAGTTGCCGGAAGGAAAAGAGCGATGGCTAACATCCACGGTATCTCGTGCATCAGGATCTTCTGTAGGGACCCGTGTGCACTATAACATTCTCAGTGGCTCCTTATTGATTGATGGCAAACCTAACGGACGTCTGCCGACTTCAATTATTGGCCATCCAACATATCTTCGTCTTTTGGGAGATGTGCGTGCTCTCAAATTCTATCTATATCTACAAATTCAATGTTGACAAAAAATCCCAGAAAATACTTGACGTTGTCCCTTCAATGTTACCTAATATGCATTTTGCTACTCGTAACACGATTTTGGCACCGGAACTCTTTGTGCGTTCTTATTCATCTGAATAGTTCAAGTTGACTCACAATCTTCCTAGCTACACTTCCAGCTTCCCCGATCTGATGGAACTTTAATCATTCAAGCAGAAGTTGGGGTCGACATCTTTGAACTAGTCCCTCATACAGTTTTCCAGCAAGAGGGCAACGACTTCCCCTTGTCCTTCATTACAGAATATGCTCACTGGTTGCATCTATCCCCAACTTCGCCCTTGGGACGTGTTACATTTCATCCTCTTCGTTCCATCTGGCAGCCCTCCGAAGATAGCTGGAACTTGATCTTCGACCTGGCAAGTGGAGTCGCAACAATGACAGCTGGAAATGGCTCAAAATTGGTTGACGTTCGAAGCGATACTTTTGACACGATATCCAAACACTTGGAGCGGCTTGTTCTGCCAAGCAAAGTCCATATCACGCTCGGAGCAGATGGTACACTCTCTGCTGAATTGCCGCAGTATAAGTTAGCATTTTTCGTGAACGAGAATAAAGACTTAGAGTGTGCCACTATCCGTGACATGGTGGTGGACCCCAATCAGTCAAGCGGAACGATGTACGGTCTTGCGAATCAGCTCGTTCTACGAAGCAAATTTCCTGATCAAACAAGGATAGCCGCTTCGGGTTCTCGTTGCGTCATCGTTCCCTTTGGCAAGGTCAACTTCGAGAAGAGCCGATACCACCATAGTCATGTTACGATATCTCTCGAGTCAAGCGAAAAATATTTCACATATCAGATCGACAGTACACTAGGACGATTGGTAGGGACAACGCTGTTGAGCGACATATACAAGATATATCTCCACGCTTGTACCTCGTTTCCTCTCCCAGATGATCTTACTGGACATACTGGGACAGAAGAGGCTCTTTGTCAATTGGAGTCAGCAAGGTCTTTCTCGTTTCAAGATTTATCTGTGGAAGAAGTGGTTTTGCTCCATGACATAGCAAACCTTACTCCAGGTGTTGAGTGGTATCCGAAGCATCGAAAAGTGATGCAGATGATTCACTGGAATGAGCTCTCCTCTCTGGCTCAACATTGGGCCTTTGCCTCTCGAGTCGAGGATATATTGAAATTTCATAGGCAGATGAGTTCAATTGGGATAGGAACTTCGAGGGACGGTCTTGATGACTGCATAGATCTTCATCTGTTAGCTCGCCTCGACTCACGAACTTCTGGTCTTTACCCTTCTGGAAGGACCCCCAATCTATACCATGACGCAGTTTATACTTCTCCATCTTCTCCATCTAATGACCTTCGTCTTCGCCAGATCAGGTCTTCGAAGACTCTCGAGCTCACAGCTAATGCTGTAGCCTTTGCATATCACGATCTCGCTCAATTGAATACTATATCTGATCTATGGCAACGCTTACAAGTGGTTCGGGTGTTAACAAACGAGCCTCAGGCAACAGAATCCTACCGTGGATTCATTTCCCCCGTTATGAACCACCTCTTTCTTCCTTTTTACGACATGTGTCGACGAGAGCATCTGTCGGATGCATCGAATTCCAAGATGGCGTTTGCTTTATCAACAATGATCTACACATCTGTGCATAAAGATCAGATTTTATACTTTGTGCCGGTTTTTATCTCGTTTGTCCGTCTCTCCGAATTCCAGTCAATTGATCCGCCTTCATCAACAAAGTTTGACCTTGGTTTGGGGACTTCTCCGGACAAAACGACCCTGGCCGAACTTCTCCAGAAATATGCCCTGCAGCCTCCTACTGATCAACCAAGTAGACAATGGCAAGAAACAGATGAGCAGTACAATTCTCGCCATGCTTCGCATTGGGGATCCATCACTCGTCAACAAGTGGAGGAGTTAACTGATTATCTATCACAGCAATGGCCGTGCCAGACACCGTTGATTCCGCACCGTTCAGAATACGATCGCCTCGACCTGAAAGCTCCGGCCATGAAAGCTGATATCTGTCAGCTGTTCCTTGGATGGTTTAATAATATGAAGTTTGAGAAATTCATCCTTCACGTCCAAGCCGTGCTGGATAAGGTCCATGTGTCTTTATCTTCTCCTATCCCATTAGTGCTCAGTTCTCATGAATTGCCTCCCTTGTCGAATGTAGTGCTGGAATGCCGGCGTTGCCTACCGGAGAGATTAGAAGACCTTTGTCTCCGTCGAGGACCGTGCTCCCCTTCCAATTCAAGAATCCTGCTACCAGATGGAGCTGGCATTCTGGGACCAATCACAGAGGCCGCTGACACGACTGACACTTCAAAACTGGAGTCCCTCGTGAAACAGCTCAGACAGGGCCCACAGGTCCTGCATCATTCGTATGGAAGCGCCCTTCAGAACAGCTTGAACAGTTATCTTCTCGGCCTTGAGCAAGCTACGTCTCAAGTGGACATCGGAGCTTCAGTTTCCCTTCTGGAAAACGAATACGAGTTGCGGCGCCGTGAATTTGATGAGATCCATGAGTTGGTCCAGATAACTCTCTCTCCTGGGACTCCCTTAGAGAAAGCAGTGGCTGAGGCGGGCCAGTGGCCGTTCCTGGGCATCAGGTCGCTTTTGGGTCTGCTTTCAAAGGACAAATTAGGCGTCTCTACGTCGTCTGGATGGACAACCACGATTATCACTCTTGCACAAGCATTCGTCAAGCTTCAACGCTCTCGCCGTATGCTTAAATACAAGATCTCTGGCCTTGAAGAAGATCTCCTGAAAGAACTCGAGAACATAGAATATGAGACAGATGTTTCCTTCCGTCATTCGGAGTGGTTATTGATACAGGTAAGCACATTTTAGCCCTTTCTTTGATAGTTGAGGCTTATATGTAACGAAAGATAAACGGAGATTTTAGTATACGTCCTGTTCAGAGTCGCGTCGCGCAAGAGATGATTTCGTCATCTCCAGGACAAAACTTCCTGACACAACTCAACATGGGCGAGGGAAAATCTGCAGTCATTGTGCCGTTAGTTTCTTCTGTCCTTGCCAACGGACAGAGGCTCGTGCGCGTTGTCGTCTTGAAGCCGCTGATTCATCAAATGTTCGACCTTCTTGTGCGCAGATTAAGTGGCCTCACCAATCGCCGGATATTCTACCTGCCATTTTCCCGTGACTTCGAATCTGAGCCGATGTATCTGGGGCAAATACACTCACTATATAAAACCTGCGTACGAGAAAAGGGGGTATTGCTCATCCAACCGGAACATATTCTATCTTTCAGGCTTATGGGCATCGATCTCATCGCCAGGACGTGTGACAAGGCCGCCAAGCAACTCCTTCAATCTCACAGATGGTTGTCATCTACCTCAAAAGATATTTTGGACGAGAGCGACGAAATCTTAAGAGCCGCCTATCAGTTGGTCTATACCAGTGGACTTCAAGGACCCATGGACAGTCATCCCGATCGTTGGACAGTCATCCAGGAAGTCATCGGCTATGTACAGAAACATGCAAAGATTCTTCGTTCTACCCACCCGGCTGGATTGGAGGTTAATCAAAACGAAGGCATTAACTCCCCCATCATACGGATTCTTGACGCCGATGCCGGAGACGCGTTGATTGATTCAGTGGTCGCTGAGTTACTATCAAGGAACAGATTCAAACTCCTCCCCTTCCACATTCGCCGAACTGCAGAGGACTTCGTAAAATGCCGTTGTAGCAGGGCCATTGCTTTGGATGAACTTCGTTCCTTTCTACAGAACAGCAGCGCATGGAAAGATTTATTACTCTACCGCGGTCTTTTCGGTCACGGCTTGCTCCGTTTTGTGCTACAAGAAAAAAGATGGCGAGTGGATTATGGCCTTGACCTTACCCGGACTCTTCTCGCTGTGCCATATCGTGCCAAGGACCTCCCCTCGCTCAGAGCAGACTTTGGGCATCCCGACGTCGCACTTACATTGACATGTCTAAGTTATTACTATGGTGGCCTTGCAGAGGAACAGTTGGACCATTGCTTCGAACTTTTGTTCAAGCAGGATGATCCTCCACTGGAATATAATGTAAGCTCCCACGAATTGACCGATCATCAATTATTATTCTGATCATAATGCTCTCCAGCAATGGGTAGATGGCGACAAGGACATTCCTCCTTCATTTCGCGACATCAGGAGCATAAATTTGGATGATGAACATCAGCGCAAAATGATATTAAGGCCCCTTTTTCGGAAGAACAAGGCTGTCATTGACTTCTTCCTGTCTAATGTAGTCTTCCCGCGACACGCGAAACAGTTTCCCAAGAAGCTCTCTACCTCATCATGGGACTTGGCGGAGACGAAAGCGCAAGTCACTACAGGCTTTAGCGGGACAAATGACAATCGATACTTGCTCCCAACGTCTATTCAGCAGAATAATACGTCTGCTATGGATGATCACGACCCATTTGGTCAACTTGCTACAAACGCAAAGGTTCTCAACATCCTCCTTCGATCCGAAAATGGCACATACTGTTGCCTCCAGGATAAGAGTGGGCATAATCCGACTGGAAGCGATTTCCTGGAGCTTCTTGTTAAGCAGACACCACCAGTTCGTGTTCTCTTAGATGTCGGAGCTCAGATGCTGGACATGCAGAACACCGAGCTGGTCTCCAAATGGCTCTCACTAGTCCCAGACCTCCACGCGGTTGTTTATTTCAATACCCATGATGAGTTGGTCGTAATGTCTCAAGATCGGCAAATTGAAAAGTTGGTGACATCGCAGTATAACGAAAAATTGGATCTCTGCGCTGTCTACCTCGACGACTCTCATACCCGTGGAACCGACCTGAAACTTCCGAATAACTTTCGGGCGGTTGTCACTCTGGGACCGAAGTTAACAAAGGATCGACTAGTCCAAGGTGACTTCAAGTAACTGTTCCTCCTGTTTTACACGACTCATGACACGTGATAGGCTGCATGCGAATGAGGCAATTGGGACGGGGTCAATCTGTCTTATTTTTCGCTCCAAAAGAGGTGGACCGAAGCATTCGGGAATGCGAGTTATTCCCGTTAGAACCATCAGTACAAGTTTCGACGGCAGACATCCTGCGATGGACGATGTGGGAGACATGTGCACACATCCGGCGGTACCTTCCTCACTGGGCTCAACAAGGGGTGAATTATCAGCAACGAAACAGTGCGTGGCTCCTACACGAACGTGATCCATCAGCTCCTGGCGCTCTCCAGAAGCTGCGATCATCGTGGGAAGAGCCAGATGCACGGACCTTGGATGAGATGTACGAAGCGCAGCCGGACTCAAATGCTACATCGTTCCATCCTGCCTTCCAGCTTCCAGACCTCAAGGAACGTCTCGACCAACTCGGGGTCTCAGTGCTGAGTGATGTCAGGGCGGACGAGGAGCAAGAGAGGCAGGTTTCTAAAGAGGCAGAAAAGGAGCAACAACGTGAGCTCCCTCCCAAGGTGGAGCCGGCTTCACCGCGACTTCATAAAGCTCTCAAGTCGCTCATCAAATTGGGCAATTTCAACCCGTGCCCTTCTTCTCCATTCATACCGCTGTTCTCCCCCTTGAGGTCAAATCATGGGTGGTCTAATGCGATCTTCTCCACGAAGGATTTCGCGACAACTGTCAAAGGCGAGACCTCACTTGACGACTTCCTTCGACCAGTCAACTGGATCCTTTCCGTGCCTGCGTATCGCGCACTCATCGTACTCAGCCCATTTGAAACTAACCAGCTTCTCCCATTGATTCGGGAGAGCAAGCATGTTTACCTGCACATTTACACTCCTCGCGTCAATCAAAACATGAAGACCACGGAGGACCTCAGATTCTTCACAGTGCCATCATTGCCAACGTCATCGGATCCGCTGACTTTCATACCCGATCTGATGCTTCAACTCAACCTGTTTGCAGGTCAGCTGTATCTGAAGGATCTCGAAACATATCGGCGACTGTGTCGCCTGCTGGGGCTCGTTGGTGCCGAATTTGAAACACGTATGTGGGATAGCGATGGATTCGTCAAAGCGGAAGATAGGACAGGAATTATGAAGGAACAGTGTCAGATGGTCACAAGTCCAGTGACGTTTTTAAAGGAACTGTTTAGTTTGCGGAGGAAGGGCATGGGGTACGCACCGACTCACATGGGCAAGATCTTGAATGTGAAGCCATTGGAGTCGAAGGACTTTGAGCATTGACGGATATTCAAGTATAGATGATCTCTTGTTATATAAATCCAGTTGCCTATCCAAATATAAAAGGCGAGTCATAGGTATCAATCATTCGGGGGACGTAGTTTAGCCAGCTCATTGAGCCGGCACATGGAACAAAAAGCCAGAAAGCAATCTATATGAGGAGATCTAGTAAGTGAAGAACATCATACCAATCTCTTGTTCTCTTCTGCCTTGTCTCCCTCTCCTTTGTTCTCATCTAGTCTCAGTTTTGGGACCCACGTATCACCTCCTCCACACCATAAACTGACTGCCCCCAGTCAGCTGTAACTAAGGTCTGTCTTTCTTTTTTCTGATCATGTGTCTGCAGTCGTATAGAAAAAAATAAAATTTATTTTCCTTTCAATCGCATCCGTTTTTCTTTTTAAGACTGTCGCCATCGTCCTCGCTTTGCCTGTTCAATGCCTCCACCCTTTTGTTCCTCCGCGCAAGGCCCCAACCGCCCCACATGCTGCCGTCATGGCTCATACTGATTCTCCCGATCTTTTTTTTTTTTTGTTTTTTTTGTTTTTTTTTTTTTGGAGTGGCATTTGGTGTAGTGGAAAGACCGACACCATAGTCGTCTCCTTCCCACCCACGTTGCTGGTCCCCTGGGATTGAAACCAGGAATACACTTTGTCCAGCTTTTTGCTCCGCGAGGAAATGCATTTCCGCACTGAGTGTGGGACTATAAGCCCGGGATATAGGACTCATCCTATTCCCCTCTTAGAGCAAGGCCCATTACCCACTAAAACCCCGCATTGAGCCTCCTCGTGAGGCTGAGGGGTTTCCCCCTCCAGGCCTGTCCCCATCCAGGTTTCTTCAACCAGTCCTTTTTTGAGGGCCCTTTTACCCAATCTCAGGTTGGCCAGCTTCCAGTCAAGGAGTGCCCTCTGCTTCATTGTTGTTGTCCATCTATTTCTAATTTCACTCTCTGGGTGGGGCGTATTGTTCTTTTGTATCACTCTTTCACATCTTAGTACTCAGATCAGGTATGCAGACTCCACGACCAGTATCCTGTACATTCTCGAGAGACCTTCTGAGGCTCTCCAATTATTTCCTTTCACTGTCACCAATGGGCTGCCCAGGATGGAGTTGATGTTTTGTGGTGTGAGCATCTTCCCTGACTTCCGCTTTCACATGTCGCTTGCCAGTTTCCATATTATTTCTTGCCCTGTGCACTCACAGCTCAATAGGATGTGGTTCAGTGTATCAGTTTTGTTGTCATGCTTGCAGACCGCTCTTTCTTTCAAGTCTTATTTCATTGAGATGCGGTTCCAGTACTCCCCTACTTTATATGCATTGTGTATACCTTTCCACAGAAACATCCTTACTGGCTTGGAGAAGTCTCTATTCCTCGTGGACTTCCACACTTGGGCTTCTGAGTAAGGGGTCCCACAAAGTTGTTTTAGGCTTTGCAAGACTCCTTTCAGCCTTCTAACAGTTCCTTTCCTGGGGGGAATATACATACTTTCTCTTATCATTCGGTAGGCTAGTGCCTGTGTCATTTTGGATAGTTTAGCTCCGGTAACCATGTAAACCAGGTGGGATTGTGGGGAGGGTCATCGTGCTTCCAGTTCCAATTGCATTTTTGGCTAGGTTTGTTGCCTCCATCTCTCTAGGGTCCAGTTCCCCATCTGTTATGTCCACTAGGGTGATTTTGGTGTTGCCCATTCTGAGGCAGCCTAGTAGGGTCCTGATTAGTCCTACGTCTCTCATACCTTGGAAACCTCTGTCTTCCATTTCTTCTAAGTCTTCTGTAAATGTGGACACCACACTTTTTGCCCTCATTGTAAGCTTTAGTGGCGCTTTTGTGTTCCTTCCTATAGTGGCCAGTATTATTGCCAGAATTGTCAGGCAGGCCTTGGTGTTATCACTTAGGTTGATCCATTTTGCATTCTTTTTCAGCCCGTCATCCCCTGAGAAGACTACTCCTGCTCCTATCGTCTTCTTGTATTCTGGAGTTGGTAGCATTGCTTGTATGCCCATTACAAAGACTGAGCATTGCTCCTCTGGTTCTTCTTGCACAGCATAGTGGTACAACTTGTTATATCCTGGACCTGATGTGAATATCCTGAAACTGTCTGCTATGTTTCCTTTCACAACTAGTCCGAGGTTTACCATTTCCTCATGTGGATTGTTTTTGCTCTCATCTCTGTCATTAGCTATGTTATCACCAGGTTGCCAGCATCTTGGGTCCTATTTGTCAGGGAATGTGTTGAGCATATCTTCTGACCGGTTTGCACACAAGTTAGGATGGAGGCACCCTGTTTCATTTTCCACCTTCATGCATAGTGGGCATTCACACTCAGTTGAGTTGATATGATTTGGGCCTTTGAGGGCTCTTGATAGCTCTTCTGCTTCACCAACTGAATAGATTTTATGCTTTGTTTTGAGACATTCAGCAACTTTCCCAGTATTCATCCTCCTTATTCTACTATCTGAAGCTTGGTGGTACCATATTGGCATACTCCTTTGTATGTTTCTGTCAAAAGCAATGCCCTCTGGCCTTACCCCAAACTCTCTTGCAGACTTTATTAGGTCAATTATGTCTGGGCACAATTCACCAATGTTATTCATGTCAGAGAGTAGATGCGTCGGACTAAACGCCTCCAGGATGCTAGGATCACGTGTGTTCACCAAGTCACTTTAAGTATGTTTTTCCATAGTTGTCACACCTCAGTTCGTTCCACTTTGCTGTGCACGAGACTGAGGTGTGTTCCTTGTATTAATATTACTTTATGTTCACTTACATATACCCATACCTAGTATGCTTCGGCTTTGTCTAGGTAATTCAAATTATAGTTCGTTCCACTTTGCTGTGCACAAGACTGAGTACGCTTCGGCTTTGTCTAGCCTCTCAACTTTCATTCTTGCCTGCACGTCGACCTCTGAAAGGTTATGGGCCCCGTTGCCTAATACCGATCAAAATTAGATGAACTCAAAACAACAGGACATACGTTCCTCATCGTGTTCCATCTGCGCAAAAACAAAACTTTCAAAAACTTCCCGAGACCACCTGAATCACCCCTCTGGACCCACTCATAGCCACGAGCACTCACGCCTCACGCCATGTCGACCTCGGAAACATCTTCGAGCTCCTGTCCGACCCTCACTGGGCCCGACAACTTCCAAATCTGGAAGATCAGGATCATGGCAAAACTTCAACAAGAAAAAGTCTGGGATGCCGTCACAGAACCATTGCCAAACACACCCACGGAGCAAACCACATCACCCGGCGCACCTGTAACCTACTCTCAAGCACATTGGCCCAGGCCCACACTGACAGCTGGGCAGTCCGCGATTCGAAGGCTGCAGGCATCATCATCGCATATGTCTCCGACAGATTGGCAATAGAAGTTGGCGAACTACCCCACGCCAAAGACATGTTTGAAAAACTAGTGAAGATTCATGAAGACACAAACGTTGGGGTCAGCGCTTTCTATACCTTTGTCTCCATGCTCAACCGCAAATGGGATGGTTCCCCTTTGACTCTCAGCGACCATATTGCCGCGATCTCTGCCGCTGATGCAAAGCTTACCGCTATGAAGAAGCAGATTGATCGTGAGTTCCTTGCGTACATATTGCTCCACACATTACCAGAGGACAATGTATGGGAATCGTTCCGCGCTACTGTCCTAAACTCCCTTATCCCTGGAAAATCATTGTCATTCTCCGAGCTCTCAGACCGCCTCACGTTTATGGCCACTGCACAACAAGGAGCAATGTCCGATGCAGCACTCAAAGCCAACACTGTTTCTAGACAAAAGGCAAAAACAAAGACTGACAAATGGTGCAAACATCACAATTCGACCACTCACAACACAAGTGAATGTCAGTCGCTGAAGGAGCAAAAAGACGGCAAGAAAAAGGAAAGAGGAAAGGCCAAAGTGAAAGCAAACCACGCCAGGCATGACTCAGATTTGGACAGTGGGGATTTGGACACCATGGAGAGCGAAGCGGGTGAAGGAACTGCTGGGTACTCAAATATCAAGTCTGCTCGTATTTCTAAGGCACTAATGTCATGAATTTTGGCTTATGCTGGGAGTGACTCAAGAGAACTCACCTGTTCAAGTACAATAGCAGACTCCGGTGCTTCAGCCCACATGACCCCACATTGCAAGTGGTTCAAATGCGGAACATTCAAGAAATTGAGCCCACCACAAAAG
Organism: Termitomyces sp. MG145; assembly: GCA_003313055.1. NCBI lineage: Eukaryota > Fungi > Basidiomycota > Agaricomycetes > Agaricales > Lyophyllaceae > Termitomyces > Termitomyces sp. MG145. Next base: position 51,503 of record QGOB01000803.1, read on the forward strand.
ATTCACTTTGGGGATGACTCCTTTGTCGAAGCCACAGGTGTGGGCACCATTGCCCTAGAATGCGATGTCAATGGTTCAACAAAGATTACAGAACTTGAGAATACTCTCTACGTACTGTCTTTTTGACTCACACTTGTGTCAATTCGCCGTCTTGACAAGGCGGGCTACTACACCATATTTAAAAATGGGGTGTGCGAGATAAAAACCTCGAAAGGTCGAAAGGTAGTTCTCACCGGGTCGCATAAAGGGGACCTATACCACTTGAACACATCACCGACGCTCCACACCCTCACCTCCATAGACATAAATGTCCTTCACCGTCGTCTTGCCCACATGTCACCAAACAGGCTGATACAAATGGTGAACGAAGGGTATGTCGAAGGCATCGATAAAACAACAGAAAAGGCAAAATTCTGTGAGCCATGCGTCTTGGCTAAGTCCAAAAAACTCCCCTTCAGTCACAAAGGACAAAGAGCCACTCACCTATTCCAAGTTATACACTCTGATGTTGGTGGACCCATCAACCCAGCCGATCGTCACGGAAATCATTATTGGATATCATTCATTGACAGGTATGGACACTTCCCTTGGGTGTACTTCATGCAGAAGAAAAGCAAGGCTGTGTCACGCTTCCGCGAGTTCAAAAACGACATTCGAGCTCACCTTGGGGCCGACATTGGGGAACTGCACCTCTCCGAAAACTTCATTGATTTCTTCCAATTGGACAACGGTGGAGAATATATTGGAAGGTTGTTCCAAGAAGAACTTGGCAAGACTGGTACTGTGCACCTCACAACAGCCGCAGACACACCTGAACAGAATGGATTAGCTGAACGCATGAACCAAACCCTTGTAAACACTGCTACCGCCATGTTAATTGAATCTGGACTCCCAAAATTGTTCTGGTCTGATGCGATGTTGACTGCTGCCACTGTCATTGGGAGGACGCTGGCAGCTGGACTAAAGGGAAAGGTACCCTACTCAGTGATCTTCAATTGCAAGGTTGACATTTCCTGGTTTCGCCCATTTGGCTCTACCGCTTATGCTCTCATACCCAAAGATAAACGACAAGGAAAGTTTGTGGACAAAGCTCGAAAAGCAATACTTATCGGCTACATGACCGGAAAAAAGGCGTACAAACTCCTGGATGTCAAAACAAAGAAAGAGTTTAGCAGTTGACACGTACGCTTCGATGAGAACACCAATCTGCCGTCAGAGATTGTAAATCTTGAAACCAGAGACGTCAAGACACCCAAGCGGAAGTGGGAGCCAAACCTGTTGAGACCAGCGCTAAACAAGGCAAGGATCGAACAGGACAATGGGCATGATTCAGACGATGAATCGACATATGATGAACATCCTGGGACAGTGGGAGCAGATGCGAAAGGACCCAGTACCAAGAACGGACCCACAGAAGTGGATCCTGTACTACCTCCGCCACAGATGCCGCACCCAACTTCCCAATCTTCCCAAGCACAGAAGCCACCGTCGCAGTCCAAGCCAAAGACAGGCACTACTCAATTAAGCAAACCTATAGGTGTGATTAGAAAGTGAAAGAGAATCGATGAAAAGCTACCAGAAAGTCAGGATTCAGTGGGAGCAAGTTCAGAAACACTTGATAAACGACCCACGCGCATTCGAAAAAACTGTTGTCCACAACGCTGACTACGATCGAGCCATCCAACTTCAAGAACGGCGAAAGGAGGACACCAGGGCTGAGAAGCGCATTCGACCCGTCGAAACTGAAGCCGATCAACCATCAGGGGAAATGCACCAAACGCTACTTGATATCCAAGCATGAGCTGATGACCCTGAACTTAGCGATTTAACAGACACACCAGAATCTGAGGATGACAAAGTGTACTTTGCCGGGATATTGGAAACTGGACCATCCAATCACACACTCCCTCGAAATGCAAAAGAAGCTCTTGAAGGGCCAGACAACAAGCACTGGAAGCCAGCACTACAAGAAGAACTGCAGAATCTCATAGATAACGACGTCTTTGAAGTAGTACCCACCCCCAAGGGAGTAAAACCCATCACTTCCAAATTAGTGTTTCGTGTTAAGTACGATGCCAGCGGGGAAGTTGAGCGGTACAAAATTTGGATAGTTGCCCAAGGCTTTACACAGGTTGAAGGCGTGGACTACAAAGAAGTCTGGGCCCCAGTAGCAAACCTTGAGTCAATTTGTGTCATCCTCGCACTGGCTGCAAAGTACAATCTCGAACTCGACCAAATGGATGTAGCAACGGCATACCTAAATGGGGAACTTGAAGAGGAGCTATACATGTTTCCACCTGAGGGCGTTGCAATCCCAAATGGCTACTGCTGGCGGCTCAAGAGGTCGTTATATGGTCTCAAACAAGCAGGCCGGACATGGAATCTCACGCTTGATAAGAAGCTTCGAGGTCTCGGCTTCTCACGTCTAAATGCCGAGACGTGCCTTTACATTTACAGGGAAGGAAGTCACATTTGTTTCTTGGTGGTCTATGTCGATGATTTCATATTGGCTGCAAGCTCACGTCCACTCATGGACAGCATAAAAGCGAGTTTGTCAAAGACCTTCAAAATGCGTGATCTTGGACCCGCGACATACATATTAGGAATTCAAATTAAGCAAAACCGAAAGGCACGAACCATTTCACTGTGCCAAGAGCAATATATTAGGACCATTGTCGAACGCTGCGGCATGAAGGATTCAAAACTGACGTGGACCCCAATGGCAACTAGTGCAAAACTCACAGCTGAGGACCCCGAGTCAAACGTCACAATTACCGACATGGAAATTGGCGGCAAAATCGTACTCAAGTGTAGTCGGCTCCCTCATGTATGCTATGATGGGAACTAGACCTGACATAGCTTACGCTGTCGGAGTGCTCGGTCATTTTAGTGCAAATCCAAAATGTCACCATTGGGCGGCTGCAAAATGGGTTCTACGCTATCTGAACACCACAAGTGATATGGAGTTAAAATTCGATGGAAATGATGTAGGCATAGACATGTCCTTTCATGGCTATTCCGATGCTGACTGGTCTGGCGACTCGGACACATCCCGGTCAACCTCAGGGTATGTTTTCATCTCAGTCCGCGGAGCAATTGGGTGGGCCAGTAAACAGCAAACTATGGTGGCACTTTCCTCCACTGAATCGGAATATATCGGTCTCTGCTATGCAGGGCAACACTTGGCATGGCTTAGGAGCTTCTTCAAGGATATTGGACATGCCCAGAAGGACCCATCCACTCTTCTATGTGATAACCAAGCTGCCATAATTCTGACAAAAGAACCGCAGTATCGATCCAGAACAAAACACATCCAACACAAGTACCATTATTTGCGCGATGACTTGGTGTCGAAAGGTCAAGCTACCATGCGTTTCGTTCCCACTGAAGATATGGTTGCCGATATTTTCACAAAAGCTCTGCCGCATGACAAGCATTGGAAGTTCGTAAAAGCTATGGGACTACGCCTCCACACGAGTGGGAGTGTCAGAGAGTAGACGCGTCGGACTAAACGCCTCCAGGACGCTAGGATCACGTGTGTTCGCCCAAGTCACTTTAAGTATGTTTTTCCGTAGTTGTCACACCTCAGTTCATTCCACTTTGCTGTGCACGAGACTGAGGTGTGTTCCTTGTATTAATATTACTTTATGTTCACTTACATATACCCATACCTAGTACGCTTCGGCTTTGTCTAGGTAATTCAAATTATAGTTCGTTCCACTTTGCTGTGCACGAGACTGAGTACGCTTCGGCTTTGTCTAGCCTCTCAACTTTCATTCTTGCCTGCACGTCGACCTCTGAAAATTCATTCTTGTCTTCCATGACTGTAGGAAAGGATTCACTCAAATCCTTTCATCCACATTCTCCTTGGACTTTGGTATGTTCTTACTCATCAGTACATCCGCAACTTTTGCCCATGTTGGGCGTTTTGGGCCTATGTTTAGATATGACTTCAGCCACATGACATTTATGGCCTTGTTTCTTGTTGTTATGTCAACCAGGGCTCTTCCGCCTTCCTCCTTATTCCTGTAAAGTGTTTGTGCATTGACTTGTGGTGATTTACCTCCCCATATGAAGTTGTTGGATCTTCTCACTAGTTTTTTCTCTATATGGTCAGGCATACCTTGTACCTGCATTAGAAACTGCGACATCCCAGCAATTACCATCTGAGCAATGAGTTTTCTTCCTTCCATTGTTGGATGACTCTTATTCCAGCTCGCTAGGCTCTTGTCTATCTTCTCTATTGTGGTGACCCAGGGAGCACTCCTGTCTGTCTTATTTCCAAACCAGGCTCCTAGTATTCTTGTTGCCTCTCCATCTTTGGTGATCAGTATACCATCAGGTATTACCTGGTGCTCATCCCTCATTTTCCTCTCATTTATCAGCTTGTTTCTAAAAACTTCTGTCCCTAGAGGGACTATCACCATTTTCATTGTGTTAAATTTTGCTCCTGCCACTATGCACCAGTCATCTAGGATTGTGTTAAGGGTGGTTATATCATCTTCTTCTGATAGGAAGGTTGTTGTGTCATCTGTGAAAAGATTAGCTATGAGTCTTTCATGGTGTTCAGGTATATTGAATCCTTTCAGCTCTGATTTGCGTAGCAATGCAGCAAGAGGTTCTATCGCAAGGTAAAAAAGCAGACATGACAGTGGGTCACCTTGTCATACTCCTCAAGTGATCTTCCATGGTGAGCTTAGGTGTCGGTTTATCATGACCTTTGTTTCAGCTGAACTGTATAAGGTTTTAATTGTGTCAATGAAGGATGCAGGTAGTCCAAACTGGTGTAGTGTTCTCCATAAGTATTCATGTTCTATCTTATCATAGGCTTTTTCTTGGTCTAGAGCTACTATCATGCCATTCTGTTCCTTGGCCTCTGTGAAGTGTATCATCATCCTGATTAGTTTTGTCTGCTCAGTGATGCTCCTGCCTGGTATGAAACCAGCTTGATTGGGGTGAATAAGGTCGGTGATGACTTTTGACAGTCGTGTTGCTAAGGACTTTGTAAATAGCTTATAGTCTGTGTTTAGGCATGTTATTGGGCGGTAATTCGCAATATCAGTTCTGTCATTTTTCTTATACAATGGGCACATCCAGCCCTCAGCAAAATTTGAGTTTGTGTTCATTCCATGTATCTGTATGTCCATGCAGACTGATTCAAGTAAGTGAATTATGTTGAAAGTGGGTGTTTTGACCTCTCTCCCTTTGTTTCACTTTGTGTCTGTTTCAAATTGCTCGTTCATGGATTTCCAGAACTCATAGGTGATTCCATCTATCCCTGGGGCAGAGCTGTTATTTGCACTCTTCAGTGCTTCTCTCAGTTCTCCGGCTGACATTAGTTTCTCTAAGTCTTTGTTCTGTTTTTCTGTGGTGGTCACTGTGATTGTGTTCAGGACCTTGATGGTCTTCTCCTCCTTCTGCACTGCAGAGACATTCCAGGATTGGTTTTGTAAGTTATCATGGTACATCTTTGCCATTTCGGCCATCTTTTTGGAATGGGTTTCATATACTCTTCCATGTGTGGAGTCTCTTCCTTTTTGTAGGGCATATATCATGTCCCTTAGTTTAGCTTCTTTGCAGGACCTTGTCCAGTACTTGCACATTGTTTCCCCTTCAAGTCTGCTCTTTATCTTTATTTTCTCCCTTTTGTTCATGTGGTTGTTGTTCTCCAGCACTTCCACTTTATGCCTTAGACTACTAGTTTCTGTCTGCCTTGTATGCTCATTTATTTGTGTGTTTTGCTGAACTTTCTTTAAGGAATCGTCTAGATGCTTTTTGATTTGGTTATATTTGGGCACTATCTCTTTGTCTCTTTGCCTGGCCACCTTAAGAATCCCTCCTTTCCACTTTGTGTATATAGTTTGAGGGTTATTCCTTTCATCTCTGTCTTGTCTGAGAGCCTTTATTTCCTCAATGGCTGCCTGTCCTGTTTCTACTACTGCTGTTCTAAACTTTTTATCTTTCAGCACATGTGGTTTGAGTGTCCATCTCCCTCAGCCAAGTATTGGGGCCTCCTTGTGCGCTAGTTGTACCGATATCATAGAGTGATCAGTACCTGGAATTCCTGATGCTTCAATTTTCTAATCACGTGCAGTGTTCATTAAGTTTTCCTCTAGGTAGATCCTGTCTAGTCTTGACATTGTCAAAGTTGCATCCTGGGAGAAAGTGTATGCCCTTGTGTCTGGGTGAGTGTCTCTCCACCCATCCATTACTTTTAGCTTTTGTTTTAGTGTTTCCAGGGCTTCAACTGCTTCTGCTGGGTCATTTCTTATTGGAAGTCGATCTATTCTGTCTTCAACCACATTGAAATCGCCTGCCATTATGTCTACCCTGGTTGTGGGGTTTCTCCTGAAGTAGGACTGTATTTTTTCCCAGAACTCCTTACTTTTTCCCCCTTCATTGCTGGAGATGTTGGGAGCATAGATTGCTAGTACAGTTAAGAATTCTTCTTTGTGCCATTTGACTTTCACGGTCATGGCTCTTCCTGGTATTATTTCAGTCATGTCAACCTGTTTAGTGTTGATCAGGTCTTTATTTAGGACTACAGCAACCCCACCCTTTCCAGTGGGGTTCTCTTGGTCTTCTGTGTGAAGGATCTTCAGGCGCCTTCCAAAAAGGCATTCTAGATTGTTTTTTCTTGCTGCATCCAAGTGGGACTCTTGTACTAATAGTATACCAACTTTGTTGTCATGTACAAGCTGGTTGATGTGATTCCACTTAGTTTTGTTCATGTGAGATCCTGTAGTCCTGTATCCTCTGATGTTAAGGGATGCAATTCTGATTGTTGCCTTTGTGTTTTTCTGGGCCCACATGCTTCCCAGTTGGGCTGCTGACCTTTCCTCACTTATTGAGTGCTGGCTGAGTGAATCATAATCCTCCATCTCAAGAGAAGTTTCTTGGTCAGATGACTCATTTTGTGGTGAGTCTGCCATATTTTCTGTTGCGTATCTATTTTCTGCTTGGGGTTGCACCTGTGGAGTGCTCCCCCTACCACTCACTGGAGTAGTTCCCTGATTGGGGGACCCACCTCCGTACTCCCTGTATCCCATTATCAGGCTCGGAGCAGTGGCTGACTCCGTAGGTCCCTGGGCTACTGGGAGGCACATACCATTACCAATGTTAAATTGACCTAGTGAAAATATGTTGTCTGTATTTGTGGTTGATAAGACTTACTGAGTAGCCAACCATGCTATTTCGAGGTGAGGACATTTCCCAAGTCCTCAGAGGGGACGTTGCATTGAGATTTCTGGGTCACTTAGCAGGGTTGTTTGCCAAGAATCTCGTTGCTTAAGCAGGGCTGCTGCATGGCACCTTCCTCTACTTTTTGTAGACTGCCATTTGTTGTCTTTTGACCTGGGTCTCCAACTTACATGTACCTTAAGTAGGCCAATATATTTCAGTCTTTGACCATAGATGATTTTCATCCAGACATCTTCATACTCGCTCAATGATGCTGGTAGTGCTCAGTGTAACATCTTGTTCACATTTGTGGGGGGGTGGCAACTACATTTAGCTGGTAACTATACTCCTTGGATTCACCAGCCTCTGCCACCTCTATGGTTGAAAGTGCCTCCTTCTCTGCCTCTTCCACCCCTCCCTCTGCCTCTTCCACCCCTTCCTCTGCCTCTTCCACCCCTTCCTCTGCCTCTTCCACCCCTCCCTCTGCCTCTTCCACCCCTCCCTCTGCCTCTACCTCTATAATTTCCTCGGCCATCTTAGAGGGGATTTCCTATGTCTGAGGTATGCGTTCATTGGGTTGGTACTCTGGGATTGTGCTGACGGCTTAAAGCCAAGCCATCCTGGTAGGCCTGGGAACTGACAATTGGGAGTGTCATGGTTGATTGACTTACAGTTTACACACGATAATGTGTCTTTGCCTCTAAGTGGGATACCAAAACCAGCTGTGATGGTCGGGAATTTGCAGGCTCTAGTAAGCTTGATTAATTTTATGTGGTCTTTGTCACTGAGGCTGTTGTGGTGGAGGTAGACATTCCACCCATGGAAGTCTCCTCTTGCTGCCAGGCTCCTTTTGACCATAATGTATTTTACCAAGATATTTTTAGTGATTTTCAGTAGCACCCTCTCTTTCTTCATCATAGCACATTCAGTTATGAGGGTGACTATATCCTTTGAAACAAGTATGTTTTCACAAATCAGGCTTTTCACTGCAGTGGCAGCATTGGTGGAATCGGTGTAGGTGAGTCCACTCAACGTTATAACAAAGACTGGCTGTTGTTCCTCAAAAGTCCTGAAGAGTATAGTGACTTCTTTGGTTGATGCAACCTCTAGGTCAACTAGGAGATCTGCTTGAGCCTTTGACAGGCCAGAGATGAGCATGTGATAGGGTTGGGGGAAACGTTCTGAGTCAATACATTTTTTCTGCACAGGGAAGGATACTCCCAGGGACACGTCGTCATCAATGCCTACTAGGCTTTTAATCAGTTTCTTGGTTGCGTCTACTGTCAGGAGGCTGTTTCATTCGTGTTTTGCTCTAAGAAGTCTTGCTCATAACTTGGCAGAGCTAACCTTTTTCCATACAAGGATTTGCGAGTCTGCTACATTCTCAAATGGCATTGAGACAAGGTGGACCTTTGGCCAGCCTCCATTGGGTCTGGCAGTCATCACTATGCCTCTGGTCAGAGGCACAGGAGTTTCCTCAGCGTTGCTTCCTGAGATGAGGGTTGTTTCTTCAATGCAGTTGATGGGAGGGGTACTCATCAGCGAGCGCGCCTCGGGTGACGTCTCAACTATGGTTGCACCTCTAGTCTGTGTAGTCGCAGTTGGTACAGTGTTAATGCTATCCAAGAGTTTGTCCCATACCTCATCCATTAGGATTGGGGACAGGCTCCTATCTATCTCCATGTTCATGTCCTCCTGGTCCTGGGTTGCAGGGTTGCGCGAGCGCCAGGGGGTTACAGAATTGTAGTTGTGATAGGGGTGGGGGAGATGGGGTGAACCATGGGTCAGGACTCTGGTTTCTTCTAAGAGTAGCAGTTGCATCACTTCTAGGCAGTGGTGTCCTATCTACTGCTGCATTTTGACCTCCTTGTGTGCTGCCATGTGGCATCTGGGGGTGTTTAGAGCCATTCCTGAGATGGGTCGGTGTCCTCATGAGTGGGTTGGTGGCCGAGGATTGTCATTTTGGGTCTCTTTCCCCTTTCAGGGGACTGCGAGTGGGGTCGCTTTGTGTTATTGGTGTTTCCTATTGGGAGGCCATTGAAAGTAAACTTAAACTTCTTCTCCTTACCCCTCTCATTTTCTTTGACCATGTTTCCTGGGGTCACTATGTTGGTGTTTGTTCTGCACAGTGTTTTATTGTGTTGGTGAGTGTTAGTTCCTGCAATATTGGCATGGCCACCGAGCAGGGGAGAGCTCATTTGGTATAGCTCTTCTGTAATAGATCCATTCCGCATGCTTTTCGTTCCTTGGTGGTCACTACCGAGCATTTCATCACCTTTCCCTGATATGCTGGACATAGTGATGTCTTCCCCATTTATTAGTTTGTTTATGGCTCTTGGCATATTTTCTGTGTTGGAGGCACTTGTGTGTGTGCTGATTGGAGTGGGAGGGAGAAACTCAGTGGACATATTGGTGGAGGGTGGGTGTTGGGTCGACTCTCAAATTTCCATTAAGTATTGGGTATTGTAGGTAGCATGTCCACATACATGACATTAATTTTACGACCCTGTTAAATTACATCAGGCTTCCTTAATGTAGTTTGTGTCTGGGATTGTACTCTCTCCCTCATTTGGGTGGGTTGGGGTTTGGTCCCAGAGTTTACTCTAAGAGCAGGTGTGCTGTATTTCCGCTACCTGTATGGGGGACTAGTTGGGTCCCTTACTGAGATGTTAACTTACTCTTCTTACTCGCTGCCTACATGGTATAGTTCCGTTTTCTGGTCCCGAATAGGTCTTATTGTCTTTCAGTCCATGTTAGGGTGTCCAGTGATGACCTGGCATCCCGGTGGTGATGTGGCACCCCCGTCGTGGTATGAGGTGAAGCATTTCTCCATGCCTTTCCTCCTAGTGGTAGTTATGGAGCGACTTTGGTGGTTATTGTTTTGGGAGGGTGATCATCATAGGGGGGGCATTCTAACACCTTTCAATGTTTCTCCACTTAAGGAGTACAGAGTGGTTTTTACCTGTCTGTGTGACAAATTTGAGTCTACACTGTTACCACATGGTGGTTCAGGATCAACCCCCCCATTTCCTTCCGATCATTTTGCGAACCTCAAAAGGTCCATTAAGCGTGATGGGAATTGTGTGATCTACTTGGTCCTCAATTACCTGCTTTTTGCATCGGCCATTATTGGCATTTGCCAAACAAACTACTTTTGGTTGGATCACTGACCAAAAGGGTCTGTTTGACACCCTTTCTGGCATGCTTCCATTGCTTGACTGCCAGGCTGCTGAAGAGTCATCTAATGTCAAGGCCTTCTTCTCTTTTGCTGATGGTATTATTCAGACTGAGAACAACTGTCATGAAGCTCAGTGAAAATGTGAACTGGAAGAGGTTCGTCAACCCCACTCCTTATCTTTGCCATTGATGCACTGACTTGCTGCCTAGCTGCCGTGCAGGAAACAACCAACAAGACCAGCTAGATAGGGATAGCTAGCAAGTAGTAGCATTATGTGTGTGTGAGAGGAGTCTAGCAAAGTCCCAGAAACTCAGTAAGGAGTTGTGAGGTCGGAGTCGGTAAGGAAGTGAGCGAGAGCAGTAAGAGATAACAGTGCGGCCGTTAGTGTCACTACCAAATCGCAGCGGGTTGCGAGATCTGTAAAGACCCAGAAGGTTGTTAAGGAATATAGGAGAAGTTAACAGAACTATATGAGTTGCTAGCCATAAGCGCTAGTGTTAATGAAGGCAAACCAAGGGCACCTGTATGGTGCTTAATGAAGGCAAAGCGAGGGCGCCCATATGGTGCATAATGAAGGCAATGAGTGCTAAGTTTAACAATACTGTTAAGCTGAGCATGGAAACAGAAGGAGACTGGACTGGGTAAATCAAAATTAGTTGTTAACGAAGTGAGAGCAAGACGTGATCTTAAGTGTAGTCTGAAGTGGGAACTAGACTCTGGTATGATTCGATCATGTCTAGCTACTGACAGGGCAGTATTTATAGGTGCATAAGGAAATGAAAGGGGAAACTGGTAAGAGATAGTAAGTGTAGTGGTTGCATGTGATAGCGCATGTTGGGGGCCGCTATTGAATAGGAAAATTGTAAGTAATATGATAAACTTTGTAAGTAGATTGAGAAAGAAAAATAGTAAAAGAAAATTATTTTACAATTGATTGTTGGCTGCCAGTTGGGGGCTGTAGAGAGGGGGCTGGATTGTTGAAGGTTGGCTTGGTCATTAAGGGAATGGTCGGTAATGGTTGGCGTTGTTAGCAGTTGGTCGGTAGCGGTCATGTGCTGAGGTCATGTGCTTGGTTCGACTTGTTGGTGTCGGGCAGCCAGCACTGACTGGGTTGTATCACCATATTGACCCTTTGTTTTTGGCGTCACCAGAAAGAGAACAAGGACGTCAAAATGCTTGGTCTGTCAGCCAGCCGTACTGTCAAGCATCATGCTAACGTGAGTGTCCCGCAGCCTCCCGCCTTGCTCAGCTATCTCATCATCTTGATTCTCTTCCTCTTTTTGCCCCCAGTCCTCAGACTAATCCCAACCCCAAGCTTAAAGCTAAACAAATTCACATTACCCCCATTACCGGTAGGTTCCGCATCTTCTTCTTTAGCTTCTCACATCTTCTTTCTTAGCTTCCCACAAACCCAATTCTGATGCCGCGCTTGCCCTTCTTGGGCAAGTCAACCTCATTCTTGATGGCATACAACTTGCTGACACTGGTGAAATAGTCCCCACATCCGATCTCCAAAAACATTGAGATGCCGTCAACCTCATTGCCCGTCAAACTTTGTATCAGCTTGATATGGCCCGACAAGTTTACAAACTTGTTACGGCTCATTTGGACCGTCTTGATAAGGTGCTTGGCCCTTCAGAAGTTGACACGGCCGGTTCCCTCCTTAATGCCCTCAACATCTCTGTCGAGGTATGTTTTTATTAACTTTTTCCTTACTTGTTATCTTATTCTGCTTAGTCTTGCCCCGACGCTGATGATTCCGATGTTGAATTTCAGGAAGCCCTTCCTGTTGACTCCAAAGACACCGTGGCAGTATCAGAAGCCCCCACAGTGTAAACATCATTACTGTGTATGCTTAGCCAACTAGAATAGGCTTTGCCACCCCCCCTACTCTCTTTTGGCAGCTTATGCCCTATTTCTGAGTCCCAAGGTTCATGTAGTGGCATATTGCCAAATGAGATATCTTGTGGAGTCTCTTCTATAGGCTTCTGCAGCTCCCTTTGCAGTTCCTTCAGCTTGGCAGGTGAGATATCAATCCACTGCTCAAGACTTTGGGATAGCTGCAACCATTTGCAAGCTTTATAGGGTACCACTCTGAATGCCACCACCCTCTTTTGCCAGACTGACCCATCCAGTTCTGCCACTATATAGTTGCCTCCCTTTGTCTTAGTAATTACTACCAGAGGACCATGGAATTTAGGCAACATTTTGGCACTATGCGAACTTTCAGTGATCATATTCTTGACCAGGACTAAGTCTAGAGGCTTAAAGTTGAAGTCTTTTATGGAGTGCCTGTGCTCCTCTGCAAACTTTATTGCCCATTGCAACTTGTCCTTGCCTACTCTCTCTCTCATTTCCTCCACATGCTGATGGTGTTTTGCTAGAGCCCTGGCCCTGTAGCCAATTAATTCTTCAGTAGTTAAAGGTCCTTCAGGCAGTTCTACCAACCAGGTTGCCTCAACTAGATCTAATGGCAGGATAGGGTAGGCTCCAGTAACCATGAAGTAGGGAGAATATCCAAACCTCTGCCTGATGGTAATCCTATCATTCCACATAACATGGAAGATGAACCAGAACCATTTAGTGCAGTCTTCACAGGCTTTAAACAAGGCTTGTCTGACATCCCAATGAGGTCTTTCAATTCTGCCATTGGCTGGTGAGTTGTATGGTGAAATAGAAATTCCTCTAATCCCATACTTCTTTTCTAGCCAAGCAGTAACCTTTCTGAATTGTCCAGCATTATTTGTGATAATAGCAGCAATACAACCCCATCTACAAATGACATCTTCAAACAGCCATTGACCAATGGTTTTGTGATTTTCCTTTCTCAAAGGCCTTCCTTCCATCCAGGTAGATAATGCACACCTTCCATGAACAATGTACTTGCAACCATTTGAAGCTGGTGTCATGTGCATGGTATCAATATGGATTGTTTGGAAGATTGAAGGAGTGTATGTGACTATTGGTTCTCTATTTACAACAGTCTTCTGACAAATTTGACAGTTGTGACAAGTTCTAATATACCACTGCACATCTCCATCAATTCCAGGCCACCAAAAATGTTCTTGTATCAACATTCTTGTAGCATAGGCCCCTCTGTGGCCTAGAGCATCATGTGCAGATTTGAGCATAAACATTCTTCTGTCTACAGGGACTACTAGTTTATGCTTTTCTCCCTCATGTCTCTTATACAGTCTTCCTTTCCTATCAAGAAAGAACTGCCTGGAAAACCTTCTAAACTTGTCTGGATCATAGCCCTGCAGATCCTTGGGGTCTGTTCCTGAGTCTTGTATCCATCTTTGGACAAGTGGCAACAGATTATCCCATTCTTGCCCCTCACTGCCTTGTCTATGCTTTAGATAAGTCTGGGTTCCCCCTGCTTCTTCATCCTCCATTCCTTTGGGTAACAAGGGAGCAGTTAGGGCTAGAACTGCTACTGGATCCAGCCTTATGGTCTGTGACTGACTTAGAATAGCAGCCCTTAGCTCCTGCTCCTGAGCTCTGGCTTGATTGAGTTCTTGACTAAAGTCTGACACCTCAGTAGCTATTGTATGTAGATAGCCACCTCTAGTATCTATCTGGTCTGCAAACTCCTCCAGTGCTAGAGGCTCTTCTTCCTCCCATCCAGGTGTCTGGTTATCCTTTGCTGGATACTCAAAGTTCATTGACTTTGGTTCATCCATAAACTCAGGATTGACTGGTGGGTACTCCTCATCTCCTGCTTGTTTGGTTCTCCTTGATAGGCCATCCACACTAAATGTCCTACCAGGTACATGCTTTAAGGTAAAATGATAGAGTAGTACATCCTCAATCCACCTCATAATGGTGGCATTGGGGCCTACTCCAGGGTTGCTTAGCATCCCTTTCAAATACTTGGCATCTGTTTCCACCATGAGCTTTCTACAACCAACTAGCCAGTACTTGTTGGCTTGCAAAGCTCTCATCAGCCCATAGAGTTCTCTTTTGGGTTGGGAAAACCTTGCCTCCCTTTCATTCAAGGTAATAGACCCCAGCTTGGCACAAGTCCTCTGCTTTGGGTGTCCTCTGCATCTTCTTGGAAGATACCAAAACCAACTGCCATCCAAGAGGTGTCTACTGACAACACTATTGCACCATCTGATTCATAGTCAAGGGGTTTAAGAGGAGCACTCTCTGACAATAGCCTTTTAAGTTTAGCCATAGCTTCTCTTTGTTCCTCACCCCAGACAAAAGGTGTATGGTTCTGTGTGTTAATCGGTTGATAAGTGCTGCCACTTTAGCATAGTCTTTTATAAACATCCTGAAGGTACCACAGGTCCCCAGGAATGCTCTGACATCTGTCTTATCATGGCAATCTCCCCATCCCATAACAACAGCCAGCCTTTTAGTTTCAGGCTTCTGTCCTTCATAGGAGCACATATGACCCACTACTACAATTTCATCTGGACATACTACTGACTTCTTTCCAGAGAAAGTTCCTCCAGCATACTTGATTCTTTATGACACTCTATTTATATTGTGTAGATGTTCCCATACAAATCGTCTTATGCCTGCATTTTCTGGAATGACTTCACAACTGCCATCTGGTAACTCATATCTGTGTGGTGGTTCTCTGACTGGCACATCATCAATGTATGGCCAAGTTACATGAGGGATTTCATCTTTCAAGATGAAGGTAATGTCATCATGAAAGATTGGTACAGAATTAGTCCAAGTGACTAGCCTCAGAGCACCAAATGGAGTCTGAAAGGTGGTGTAATCCCTAGACTTAACATCCAGTACCCTCTCATCATACCCTACATAGAGGTCAAAGATCCCTCCACAAGCCTTGCCTGCAAAGTGACTGGCCAACTCTTCAGTTGCTGGTGGCAATCCTGAATGGGCTATAGTCCTTATGTCTGTTCCTAGCAGGGTCCTTATAGTGCCCATACTTGTTAACAAGCCTTTCTTCTATAGCATCAGCAAAGGCTGGCACAAAGCATCCCAGGAATTTGTCTACCAGAGACCCATTACCAATGACTTTGGCCAATTTCTTAGCTTCTGCTCTAAACTTCCTTATGAGAGAATGAATTTCTGTTGTATCATTTCTGCTTAGGCAGGCATGCTCCCTACAGATGCAATCCAGGTTTGAAACACTCCCTGTATCATCAACTGCCTCTGGATAGGATTCCTTGACTTCTTTTACAAAGTTATCCCAGGAATACTCATCTTCATAAGAGTCAAAACCAAGCCATTCCTGCTCTGTCTGAGCATCTACATACTCCAGAATTCTCTTCTTTCTCTCTTTTGCCACTTTAATACCAGCATGCTCAAACAAAGATTCCATCCTGTTCACTGTGTTTAAACTTGGGGGCATCCCTGCTATCAGGCAGTGGCATTTTGTATTTTATAGATCGATCCATGATGTTGGTCTGAGGAGTAGACTGAAAATCACTGGACACAAGTTTTTAGTGGTTTGACTGACTCTTTTCAACACAAAATTTTCGTTTTCTGAGTAGAGCATCAGGATCAGGCAAATAGGATTTTGCACCATTAGAATTGGCACAAGTTTCCCTTTTGCTTGATGCAATTGAGCTTTTGACCTTTGGTGTAATAACCTTAGGTGTGCCAGGCCAAGAGCCAGGTGGAGCAAAACTTATAGTATAGTTTCATAGGTGGATTCCTTTTGGAAGTCCAAAAAGTGTATATTTTATTGTAAAGAAGCCCCTCGCAGTGGGCTCCAGATGATGTGAAGTGCGGTAATTTTGTTTATTTGTATTTATTTACAAATTAAAACTCCGATTTGCAGTAAGTTGTGTTGGGCATCTCGACAACTCAATAACACTTTTTTTAAATTATAATATGATTTTGTATTGATTTGTTTCGATGGCAAACTAAGTTTGAGCACGTTCGAAAAAGGTTCAATTTAAATACTAATTAAAACCCAATAATAATGTTGAAGCTCTTGTGTTCTGGCCTAAGACGTCCACTCTCTGGGGACTCTGAGCCACGCACGATTGCCTACCTTCTTCCTCCTCTTTCTGCTCCCTTTATACTCTTCCCCAGGCGCATGGACCACGCTGGCCAGCATGGTTTTCCAGCAGGTTTTCGTGGCTGCTGGTCGACGGTCAGTTTTCTTCTTTCCCAACAATTTTTGCCAGCTCTGGTCTTGGCACGTGTCCTTCATTCCCCTTTTTCTTGTCCATCCTCTTCTTCCCTCCTGCTTTGTCATCCCATTCATGTCGGTGGGCAGTCTCTGGCTCGGCAACAGTACAGGACAGTTTTGTGGGTGACCATGATTGGGGGGACAGTGACACTTCGTGTTGGGCACCTGATGGAGCCAAGCTCTGTGATTGGGTCAACACTGCCACCAATCACAGGCTTGGTCCCTTCCCAATCTCGCCTTCCACTGTCTTTGTTTGGGGCATTATCGCATTTGGATTTTAGTGTAGGCTTGCGAGGAACTTTGGCGAAAATAGGGAATGCTTCTGGCTAGGTGGTGCCTTGATGGACAGTTTGTTCGACGTCATGATGGAATACGATCACTCATACTGCCACCGCATCAATTGCACTGAGTTCCCTTATCAGCTTTGACTTCAACTTCCTTTTTGTTACTTAGTTTGGGGTTGTGCAGTGTTTTATGGGTTTATTTCTCAGTGACTCGGTGCATACCCTGCATCTACAGTTTTTGATGCATTTCACTTACAGTTTTCAGCGTTTTTTATATTGATTTAGGTTGTTTGGTACATTTTGTTGGTCTCAGTTTTGGGACCGGCATATCAATAGACAGCAATGTCCAAGGTTGTTGTGCATGGTGCGTAGGATATGAAGCTAAGAGTTGATTGGTATGAAGAGCTTGTGTTTGCCGTTATGGCTCTGTTGCCAGAGTTTACTGTTAGTGAGGAAGAAGCCACTAGCGTAACAAAGGAAGGTGGCAAGGGCTTTGTCATTAAGGCCTAGAGGACATTTGAAGTCAGTAAGCCATTGCTTAACGAGTTTGACTCTCTGGTCGCCAGCAAAGGCCTTGAGGGAATGAGGGACATTGTCATAGGAAAGGGGGTCAGTAACGGCTGGGGTTGAGACTTCAGTAAGGGGAACGGTGCCATTCATGAATGTTGCTAGAGTTGGGAGGTAGTGGGCAAATGAGGGTAAACGAGGGGCAGTAGATGTGGAACAAGCAAGGGTGGTCAGTAACTGAACATGGTGCATGAATCTATGCATATGATCAATCCAATCTTCAAATACAACCTGTAAAGCTTGAGCTTGGGCTGGCTGAAGCAAGCTTCTTGTTTGTTAAGGGTGATGAAACTGAAACAGTTATAGCAACGTTGCTTGTGATTGTTGGTAGTGCACTGGCAAAGGTAGAAACTGGCTGCTAATATAACAGGATTGTCTGATTTATAGTCAATAGGAACAAGGGGTTTAGTGTTGTGCAAGGCCTTAACAAGGTCTTTCTAGGCGTTAAGCTGATCTGGTCCAAACTCAAAGGGGACTCTGGTGCAGGTGAGCTTTGTAAGGTGGTGAGCGCAATGAGCAAAGTTCTTAACAAACATTTGAAGGATGCCAACAGTGCCTAGGAAAGTGTGGACTTCTGTTAATGATTGGCAAGGGCCCCAGTGGTCCAGTAATGCTAAATGGTTTTCGTCAGGGATGTTGTAAGGGGGCATCCCTTCCTGAGCCCATTCCTTCTTCTCTCCCTTCTCCTGTTTCCTTTCCTTTTTCCCCTTCCTTTTCTCTTCTTCTCTTTAGATATTCTCTGTACATATTGTGTCCGCATTTCTGATCACCTGACATTGTTCTCAAGGTCATCTGATCCCTTCCTGGTCATCTGACCCTTTTCTGACCACCTGACTTGCCAGAGTCACCTGATGGACATTACCAATCCATTCTCTGGCAATGTCCGAGTTTTTCATCTTTTATTCCCACACTCCTTTTTCAGTGGCTTATGTGTACTATACAGTTGATTCCCATGCTTCTGGGGCCCCAGAAGCGTCCACATCCTGGCATAGGGACTCCTCAGACTTATTCTCTTTGGATATCCCTCTGCCAGGTGAGTAGCTAGCCCTGTACACTGTAGCCACTTGCTAATACATCTTTGGATATCCCTCTGCCAGTTGTGTGAGTTCCACAGCTCTCTGAAGTCGCCCTTACAGATGTGACCATTAGGAGTACAAACATGGCCGAGGATTTTGAAGGTAGGCATTGATACGACCCAGTCAGCGCTGGCTGCCCAACACTTGACAAGTCAAACCAAGCACATAACCTCAGCACATGAGCCCGCTACCGACCGACCACTTACGACACCGACCGTTACCAACCCTTCCCTTAATGACCAAGCCAACCTTCAACAATCCAGCCCCCTCTCTACGGCCCCCGACCAGCAGCCAATGATCGATTGTAAAATAATTTTCTCTTACTATTTTTCTTTCTTGATCTACTTACAAATTTTATCATATTACTTACAATTTTCCTATTCAATAGTGGCCCCTGACATGCACTATCACATGCAACCGCTACGCTTACTATCCCTTACCGGTTTCCCCTTTTATTTCCTTATGCACTTATAAATACTGCTCTGTGAGTAGCTAATCATCATCAAATCATACCAGAGTCTAGTCCTCACTTCAGACCATGCTTCAGATCTCTTTTCTCTCTTGCTTCACTACTGGCTGATTTGAGTTTACCCAGTCCAGTCTCCTTTTGTTTGCTCAGCTTAATGGTATTGTTAAACTTAGCACTCGTCACCCTTGCTAAGTGCCATACGGGCACCCTTGTTTTGCTTTTGTTAAGCACCATACAGGTGCCCTAGTCAAGCCTTTGTTAACGCTAGCACCTATGGCTAACAACTCGTATATTTCCGTTAACTCCACCTCTTAACAACCTTCTGGGTTTTAATCACATAGATTGCAATTCAGTAGCGATACTAACAGTTGCACCGTCACTTCTTATTGTCTTCTCCCACTCCCTTACCAACTCTGACCACACACCTCCTTATCAGGTTTCTGGGACTTTGCTTGGCTCCTCACACACACATGTAACACTACTACTTGCTAGCTACCCTATCTAGTTGGTCTTGTTGGTTGTCTCCTGCATGGCAGCTAGGTGGCAAGTCAGCGCATCAATGACTGCTAAGTCTTCCTCAGAGTTGTTAACAATGGGGATGGTGGTGGCGAAAGCAACAAGGTGGTCCTGCACTATACTTGGGCTGGACCTTCTACTGCTTATGCTGCCCACAAGGAAATGTAGGGATGGTGCAACAAAGTCCAGTATTGGGGTCCATTATTGTTATTGTGGTTTCCATGTTGCCAAGAGTGTCCATGGTACTCTTGGTTAAGACATCAAAGGGGCAGCCAAGCAAAATATCATAAGCAAGGGAGCATAGAACGTGAATTTGAAAGTATAACATGATACTACTGACAGTTCAGGAAATATTATGAGCTAGATCAAGGGACTTATCCATAGTACTGTTGGCACTCTGCATATTCAGGATAATGCTGGGATTGTAGGAGACACCAAGATAGTTAGCAACTTTGGTGGACATGGAGATAATCTGGGAGCCACTATCCACTATACACTCGATTTCCTCACAGTTATTGACCAAGAGCATAATAGACTGAATTGTCTGAGATTCCTGAGCAACTGTTAACATTATCGGTTCTTTGCTAGGCAGCAATAACTTGATATAGGCCTCAACGGAATCTACTGAGGTGACTTAGGCTCTGGCAGCGTTGGTAAGCAATGAGTCGGTACTAGGTGTTGTTAAGGAAGAAGGAGAGTAGAGCATCATCTAGAACTTTTGTAAATTCTTGAAAAGCAGTAATGTTAGGAGGCACAGTTTTTTCAGGCATAATGGCATTTCTGAATTGGTTCTGGATGTTGTTAGAGAGAGAGCAGAGTTTGCCGACAGAGACAGTAAGCTTGATCTAGGGTACCCAGTTGAATACCTGCTTGGACTGCTTGATGTTGTAGATGGGGACTGTACTTTGGTAAGCAGCATCAGGGCATTTGTCCAGAGTGCCAAAGTTTTGGTTGATCAGGGGCTGATAACAAGATGAGATACCAGAATAAGGATGGACAGGAGGATTGACCATGAGGACATTGTTAACGACTGGAGGCTCAGAAGCTTTAGCGGTACTGGTAGCAGGGGCTGAGGAAGATTGGTTGTTAGTAGCAGGGGCACTGGAAAAGGTGGAGTTGTTAATGACTGCAGGTGGAACTGGTCAATATCCCTTAGCACGAGGGATCTCAATCCCATCAAAGACTTCAGCTGGGCAACATAGGGCAAAGAGTTCTCATTCCAATGTAGCAACACATTCTTCCCTGGATAGCATTTCTGGGCTAGTGGTATCTGGTTGCAAAACCTCATAAATAAATGTCTGGAACATGCTTTGGAGCTGTTCCACATCAGAGTTAGCATTAGCGCTGAGGCAGCTAGTAAGAAGCTGGTTGGAGTTCAGCATTTGCCAATGTAGTTGAGGATCATAGCACCAAACAGTAAGATGACCTTTCCTTTGTGATTCCAACAGATCTTGCCTTGACCAATAAAGCTTTCCAGCTTAACACAATTGCCTTGTATCATAGTATGACCAGTTTTGCTGCAGAAGTGGCAGCTGTTGCTAGGAGGTTGAGAGGTGTGGGACTGAGAGCTGTTACCAGCTATCAATGCTGCCATCTTTTCCTCCATACATGCCAAGGTATTAACAATAGTGGCTGCAGCAATGTCCAAGGTCATCATGCATGATGCATGGTTTTGCGTTGTGCAAGGCCTTAACAAGGTCTTTCTGGGCATTAAGCTGGTCCGGTCCAAATTTGAAGGGGACTCCAGTGCGGGTGAGCTTCATTAGGTGGTGAGCGCAATGGGCAAAGTTCTTAACAAACATTCAGAGAACGCCAACGGTGCCTAGGAAAGTGCAGACTTTGGTTAACAATTGGCAAGGGCCCCAGCAGTCCAATAGCACTAAACAGTTTTTGTCAGGCATGCAACCGTTAAGGGTACAAACATGGCTGAGAATCTTGAAGATGGGCATGCAAAGGACTAGCTTGTGACTGGAGAAGGTATCACTGCAGTACTTCATCTGCTGGAGAATGCGGTTCAGGAGCTCAAAGAACTCCCAAAGCGCTAAATGAATGTTAGAGTTGTCAGGATGCGTAGCGGGTGTGTCGTTAACAAGTTTCTAGTCCTTCGAGCCTTTAATGCCCATGTTGTTGATGAAGCTGAGAGTGTTATGGGGAATCTTGGGCTGGAGGATATAGGTGACATTGTTGTGGAAGATGGACATGGCGTTAGTCCATCCCATCAGTAGCATTACTAAACGGAGGGCACCAAATGATGTCTGGAAAGTCATTAAGTCGCAGGAAGTGAAGTCAATAACATGCTCATTGTAGCCAATGTAAAAGTCAAGGGTAGCACTGCAAATATGGCCAGCTAAGAATTTGGCAACATGATCAAGAAATGGGGGAACTCCAGAGTGGCAAATAGTGACTTGGTTTAATGGCTTGAGACTGTGGACTAGGCAAAGTTTACTGTTTTTCTTCAAGACACAGAACCACCAGGAGTGATAAGCAGAGTTCAAGAGCTTGTAAATGCCAGCTTGGATTTTGCTATGGATGATTTTGCAGATTTCTTTCTTGAGACCTAGTGGTATTGGTTGGTTATGCTGAACCCAAGGGATGTGTGGGAGGGAAGAAGTCGGGTCGTAGGCTACCTCTTTTGGAATCTTCCCAAGCAAAGGCATTTTGTTGCTTAGTGACAAGGTTCATGGGTACATTAAGCTCATCTTGGGTAAGAAAGCCAGTATCATGTTCCTTAATGAATGTCGCCTTGCAGTCATCGGTAAAACAAGAAGTCGATAGGAAGGGAGGGGGATTAGGGTTGAGCTTGGGTATATTTGTTAAGGGGTCGCCAAGGATGTGTCGTTTGATTTGAAAGTCTTCACTAATCTGGCTAGCAACAGGCTTTGTCTTCATAGCAACTGGCTTATACTTCTTCTTGACTTGGACTCCTTTGCATTTTGGCTTGGTAGTGGTGATGTGCTGACTTGCTGCCTAGCTACCATACAGGAAACAACTAACAAGACCAACTAGATAGGGTAGCTAGCAAGTAGTAGCACTATGTGTGTGTGTGAGGAGTCAAGCAAAGTCCCAGAAACCCTGTAAGGAGTTGTGAGGTCAGAGTCAGCAAGGGAGTGGGAGAAGATGATAAGAAATGATGGTGCAACCATTAGTATTGCTACCAAGTCACAGCAGTGGGATCTGTGAGATTAAGACCCAGAAGGTCTTTAAGAAGTAAAGGTGGAGTTTAACAGAAATATATGAGTCGCTAGCTATAGGTGCTAGTGTTAACAAAGGCTTGACTAGGGCACCCATATGGTGCTTAACAAAGGCAAAACAAGAGCACCCGTATGGTGCTTAGTGAGAGTGATGAGTGCTAAGTTTAACAATATTATTAAGCTTAGTGAGAGTGACGAGTGCTAAGTTTAATGATACCATTAAGCTTAGCAAGTGAACATGAGGAGACTGGACTGGGTAAACCCAAATCAGCCAGTAGTGAAGTAAGAGAGAAAAGAGATCTGAAGCATGGTCTGAAGTGGGGACTAGACTCTGGTATGATTTGATGATGATTAGCTACTCACAGGGCAGTATTTATAGGTATGTAATGTAGCAAAAGGGGAAACTGGTAAGAAATAGTAAGCATAGCAGTCACATGTGATACACATGTCAGGGGCTGCTATTGAATAGGAAAATTATAAGTAATATGCGAAAATTGTAAGTGAAAATAAATTTACAATCATTGGGTCATCAGTAATGCAGTTACAATTGATTGTCAGCCATTGGTTGGGGGCCATAAAGAGGGCTGGATTGTCCAAGGTCAGCTTGGTCGTTAAGATGATTGTTGGTAACAGTCAGTGTTGTTAGCGGTTGGTCAGTAGTGGTCATGTACCAGTGTCACGTGCTTCATTTGATTTGTCAGTGTCAGGCAGCCAGCACTGACTGGGTCATATCATCTTCCCTTGACTGAAAAACTGACTGTCCCCAGTCAAAAGAAAAATCCTCGAAGTCTTGTGATCATTAATCTCATGGTCTGTGCAGGAGGTCTTTGTCCATGCATCATACCGCAAACTACAAAAGAATCCCAGTGACTTTTTAGACTTCATCATCCCAACTCCTTTAACATGTTGACACCCACTTTCTTTAGCTATGCGGCTTCCTTTGCATGCCTGGTGGTGGTGCAAGAATTTCTGGAGAAGGCCCTGAAAGTCTTGTTGATGGGGCATGCACTGCTTGCAACAAATCCACAGGCAGCAGCTATGTCAATCTTATCAACATACCTGCACTGGTTTGAGTTGGCCGGCAGTAGCGGCATTATGTGGTTGGAACAGGAGGCGGTCAGAGAGGAGTGCCAGGCATTGTATGCCCAATACCAAGAGGAGGCCTGGATGAGGCCATTCAACAAACATTTTGTAAGTTCTTTTGTTTGGTAATGGTCTTGTCGGCATGCTAACACTTTTGGTAAGTGTGCGATGCTGGCTGGTGAGGTGGAGGTTGAGGATGTGATGGAGGTGCCAATGGTGGTAAATATTAACGGTGCCGCTATGTGACTTAGCGGCATTGTTAAGGGTATTTCCAGTTATTCAAAGAACTTTCCTTTGATGACCAATTTTTCCTTCAGCACCCCATCAAGAACCCATTGGCATTGGCAGGCAAGAGGACAAGAGAGGACCACAGAAAGGGCTTGAGCCGGCAGAGAGGAGCTGCTGGTAATGCCGGAGCCAAGTTGCCGGTGTTACTGCAGACTTCAAAGACTCCCAAGCCTACAACAGAGACAAGGACAAGAACAATGACTATCCTGAAGGTAAGTTCTAATGGTTAATCATTAATTGACTGCCAATTATCAACAACAGCCACTAGCAGAAGTTGCTCAAAGGCAAGGAGAGGGCAGTAGAGGGCAAAGAGGATGATGAGGAACTGGTAAGGATGTTTTCTGGTATTGTCAAGGTCAGGTGCTAACAGCTAGTCCAGACTCTGTTAAAGAAAAGCAGGGGCAAGCAGAGAGTGGAGGCGAGCAACAAAGAAAGTGATGAGGAGGTAAGGCTTCCCTGTTTTAACAACTTTGTTAGCTTAATGGTTTTTTGTTTGTAGATTGCAGTTTCTAAGTCGTTTAATGACCGAGAGTTAAAGAAGCTGTTGAGGAAGTGCCTCCTCTTGACAGTGTTAGATACCGGTGCCAGTGCAGGGGAACGAGTTGGGTGAAAGGAGAGGAAGCTAGCGGTGCCAGCCGCTAGGGTGGCCTTCTGCAAGAGGGTTGGTGCAGTAAGCAGCAATGTCTTTTGTAACATCCGCCTTTGCTAACGGTAATGGTAGTGTGATGGCTGCTGGGCCATTAACAATCCTGAGGGGTGCTGGTATCCTACTGGCACCTTTCCTTGTTACTGCTGCAATGAGGCTAGCAAGGAGTGTTTTGCCCACGGACAGTCGTCATGGGGCCAGCGTGGGGGCCACAAAGGCAAGAAGATGGAGGACACCGCTTTGGTGAAAGCAGCAAGAAAATTTTTGGAGGTGCAGCAGGAGATAGCAGCAGGTAGCAAGACACCCACTGTTAAGAAGACAACACTCCTCCTGCTAACAAGGCAAGAGGGAACAGTAGTAGAGAGGACTGGCAAGGAGAAGGGACCGGTAAGGAGCAAAGGTCCCAAGAGCCAATCAATAGTAGATTTGAGCGAGGACAATGAGCTGCCGACCCCCACAAAGAGGGCTAAATGGTGCCATGTTGAGTCCAAGGAGTCGCAACAGGCAACTCTCCCTGAGGAGAGAGTGGCAGTGGCTAAGGCCATCAAGCAGAGCTTGGGTGGAGGGGATGTGCCAGAGGAGACAGGGCTAGTAGCAGGGCCCAGCAGCAGTCAATAGGTGATCACTTTTTGCTTTGTACTGTCGCTAACAGTCAGTTTTTGGCTTGATAAAAGCCTAGTAGAAATGGAGATGCCTGAAGTGGAGATGAGCAACAAGACTGGGGCTTCAGAGGCAAGAGGACCAGTAAGTGTTTCTTTGCTCACAGTGGATTGCCAGTGCTAACAACCTTTTCGCTAGCCAGTAGACTTTAGCTCTCCTTCTTGCACAACAGTAGAGGAGGAAGAAATCCTATGGCTTGACAAAGACCTACCAGTTCTAATACTATTTGATCCTTGGGAGGACTTGGAGAAGTATAGGGCAAGAGTGGCAGAGATCTGTTGTTTAATGAACATGGAGCTAACGGCGGCAGGGAATGACCTGTGAGTGGCGCGAGCGCAGTATGGTATGCTGAGAAGGGCAGAAGACATTTTGTGGCAGTACCAAAACAACTGTGATGCCTTCCTTGCTTGGCAGGCAGAGGTGGAGGTGACCGAAGAGCATTGGGTGAAGTCCTGGGATCAGGAGCTTCCTTTGGATGACTTTGCTTCTCCCTTGCCCTAAAAAATTATTTATTTAGTTTATTTTGAATAGTTTTGCACAGACTGACCCTCTTAAGGGGTCTTTATATATGGTCTTTGTTCAAAGTTCAGATTGACTGTTATGATAGCAGCTCAGGAAGGTGAATGAAGAAATGGATAGGCAAATAACAAAAGGATAGAAATAAACTGAGTGAAAAAGTAAATGCTCAGATCATAGCACTTGTGCAACATTGCTTAACAACTGTGTCTTAACAAAAGGTGGGTGGGAAACAGTGGTGGCAAGTTAAGAAAAGATAAATAAAGGGCTTAACGATAAACAGTTTGCTAGAAACATAGGTAGGAAAAAGTGTCTATGGCAAGGAAAAGATTGTAAGTAAAAAGAAGCAGTAAACAAAAAACAATAAAGGGGGCTTATCGAAAGCCATTAAGATTTTTGGGGTTTTAACGGAGAGTGGGGATGGTTGTAAACAGTGTTTCTAGTCTTCAATGGAGTTGTTCAATAGTTCTTTGTGGTTATTGGGAGTGTCTTCATTGTCTAATAGGTTAGTTTCTTCTAAGATCCTTAAACAATCTGTGTCGATGTCAAAGGTGTCGGCAGGGAGTGGGATGTGCTTGCAGGCAAAATAAGGGACTAAACAAAATGTGGCTACCGTGCAGTAGAGTACAGATCCATCCAGTTTGCAGAGAATGTAAGTGCCTCCTCAGTTACAGGAGATTACCACTAGTGGTCCTTGGCAAATGACTCTACATGGAACGCTGATATGACCCAGTCAGCGCTGGCTGCCCAACACCAACAAGTCGAACCAAGCACATGACCTCAGCACGTGACCACTACCGACTGACTGCTAACGACACTGACTGTTACCAACAATCACCTTAATGACCAGGCTGACCTTGGACAATCCAGCCCCCTCTACGGCCCCCAACTGGTGGCCAATGATCGATTGTAACCGCGTTACTGATGATCCAACAATTGTAAACTTATTTTCATTTACATTTTTCTCTTACAATTTTCCTTCTTGATCTACTTACAATTTTTCTTATATTACTTACAATTTTCCTATTCAATAGCGGCCCCCAACATGCGCTATCATATGCGACTGCTACGCTTACTATCTCTTGCCGGTTTCCCCTTTTATCACCTTACCTACCTATAAATACTGCTATGTCAGTAGCTAAACATCATTGAATCATACCAGAGTCTAGTCCCTATTTCAGACTACACTTAAAATCTCGTTCTTGCTCTTGCTTTGTTAATGGCTGATTTTGGTTTACCCAGTCCAGTCTCCTTCGATTTCTGTGCTCAGCTTAACGGTATCGTTAAACTTAGCACTTGTCATCTTCGTTACGTGCCATACAGGTGCCCTTGTCTCACCTTTGCTAAGCACCATACGGGTGCCCTTGTTTTGCCTTTGTTAAGCACCATACGGGTGCCCTTCCTTCGCCTTTGTTAATGCTAGCACTTACAGCTAGCGACTCATATATTCCTGTTAACTCCTCCTACATTCCTTAATGACCTTCTGGGTCTTTACAGATCTCTCAACCCGCTGCAATTCGGTAGCGACACTAATAGCCGCACCGCTATCTCTTACCGCTCTCGCTCACTTTCTTACCAACCCCAACCTCACAACTACTTACCAAGTTTCTGGGACTTTGCTAGACTCCCCTCTCACACACACATAACGCTACTACTTGCTAGCTATCCCTATCTAGCTGGTCTTGTTGGTTGTTTCCTGCATGGCAGCTAGGCAGCAAGTCAGTGCATCAACGGCGGACGAGTTTAGACCATAACAAAGTCAGTATGCCTTGCTGGAATAAACAGCATTCCTCATTGCACTAAATCTTGCCTTTGGCTAGAAGCCAACACACCAGGTGCTGGAAGTTCCTATAGTAGTCCAAGAAGTGTCTGAGAGTAGTGATACTGGCAGAGAATGTTTGGTTGATGAGTTGCTTGAGGTCCTAGAGAGTGTAATGGGCAGATTCCTCAGCTCCAGGGTATAAACAAAAGACTGCTATCTTCCACTTGGCATATGTGTATTAGCAAGTGGCTACAGTATATAGGGCTAGCTACTCACCTGGCAGAGGGATATCCAAAGAGAATAAGTCTGAGGAGTCCCTATGCTAGGATGTGGACGCTTCTGGGGCCCCAGAAGCGTGGGAATCAACTGTATAGTACACATAAGCCACTGAAAAAGGAGGGTGGGAATAAAAGATGAAAAACTTAGACATTGCCAGAGAATGGATTGGTAATGTCTATCAGGTGACTCTGGCAAGTCAGGTGGTCAGAAAAGGGTCAGATGACCAGGAAGGGATCAGATGACCTTGAGAACAATGTCAGGTGATCAGAAATGTGGACACAATATGTACAGAGAATATCTAAAGGGGAGAAGAAGAGAAAAGGAAGGGGAAAAAGGAAAGGAAACAGGAGAAAGGAAAGAAGAGGGAATGGGCTCAGGAAGGGATGTCCCCTTACATCACCCCCCCCCCTCTAGCTTGCAGCGCCTCGATGCATGCCATGCTGACTGAAACAGTGTTGGTGACAGAGTGTAGAGGCCCCAAACCAGTTTGGGGGCATCTAGGTGCCTGTCATAGAATTCCTTCACTCGGAGGGGGGCCCTGACACCCTCAGCAGGTTCCCAGGAAGAGTCCTCATAGCCAAAACCTTTCCACTTCACCCGATACTGGAGCTTGTGGCAGAAAATGCGGCTGTCTAGGATGGCCTTGACTTTATAGTGCTCTTCATTGTCCACAATTATTGGCAGTGGTAGGGGGTCTGCTTGCCGACCTGGGATTGGATCCGCAACTGCAGGCCAAAGTTTGACAACATGGAATACCGGATGAATACCATGCATTGTCCAGGGTAGGCACAGACAGTATGCTAAACGTCCCACTGCATGCTCCACTGCATAAGGGCCTAGGAACTTGTGAGAGAGCTTCTTGGACGAGCACATAGTCTGAATGTCTTCGGCATCCAAGTAGACCTTGTCTCCAGGCATATATTCTGGTGCAGGAGTCCGCCACTGGTTATAGTAACAGGCTATGTCATCTTTGGCCTTGGCTAGAGCTGCCCTTGCCTCCTCTTGAGCCTGTTTCATGCGGTTCACAAATTCATTTACAGACTTGTTTTGAGAGGGGCACTGGCATGGTTCAAAGCCCATGTGTGGATTACATCTGGTGTTGAGCAGGAAGGGTGTGGTCTGTGTTGTGGAGTGCACATGGTTGTTGTACTGGAACTCTGCATCCGGGAGCAGCTCATCCCAGTCGTCTTGCCATTCACTGCAGAAGATCCGGAGGTACTGTTCTAGCTCCTGGTTGACGTGCTCTGTCTGGCCATCTGACTAGGGGTGATATGCAGTGGAGGCCTGAAGCTTGATCCCCAACTGATGGTACAGTTCCCTGGTGAATTCTGCAATGAACTGGGGACCTTGATCTGACACAAAGGCATTGGAGAGGCCATGCAACTTCCAGACATTTTTGCAGTACAGGTTGGCAGAACCCAGTGTAGAGCAGGTGGTAGTGGTGGGAATGAAGTGCGCTCTCTTTCCTACGCTGTCCACAACCACCATGACAGCATCATAGCCATGTGCATCTGGCAGTTCTGAGATGAAGTCCACTGAGACTATGCTCCACCTTTCTTCAGGAATAGGAAGAGGATGCAGCTCACCCATTGGAACCTGATGGGAGGGCTTGGTTCTAAGGCACATGTCACAAGTGCTGGTGTTGGCACCAATATAGTGTGACATCTGGGGCCACCAGTAGTTGCATGACACCAGTTCCAGAGTCTTCCAGCATCTTGGGTGCTCTGCCACTTTGGAATCATGGTGCTGCTGTACAATCTGCTGCCTCAATTCTGGGTCATTTGGTATGTAGATGCATCCCTGGAATGTTAGGATCCCTTGGTCCAATCGCCACTCCTGACTGTGAACGGAACGGTCCCTGTCTGTCGGCCTGCCTTGAGCATTGCTGCTGCTTTAGCCACCACATCCTCATGGAGTCCTTCTCGGTTGCCCTTCCATATATCTGCCAGAATGGATACCTCTTCACCCTGGATCATCAGACCTTCAAGTGCCTGAATCACAAACAGCTCCGGCCTGAGCAAGACAATATTGTCGTTGTCTCCTGCTCCAGTCCCGTGGTCTGCCCGACACAACAATGCATCTGGCTTACCCATACTCCGACCTGGCCTGTGATGAAGTGTGAAGTCAAAGTTTGCTGGGTAGAGGGACCAGCAGGCCTGTCGTCAGTTGAGCTTTTTTGCAGTGTGGAAGTACTCTAGGTTCTTGTAATCTGTCCAGACCTCAAACTGATGCCAGGCTCCTCCTAAGAAATGACACCACTCTTCAAAGGAACAGATGATTGCCAGCATCTCTTTGTCATGGATCTCGTAGTTACACTCCACAGCATTGAGACTCTTGTCATAGAACACAATGGGGTGCCATTTCCCATCCTCCTTAGACTGCTGGGAGAGGACAGCTCCAGTGGCAAAGTCTGAGCTGTCCACTGTAGTACTTGGCTAAAGCAAAGTTACTGTAGTTCTGGGGCTTGGTAGCAAATCACACTAAACCATTCTAAAGCAACGAGTTTTTGTATTGATATGTATATACTAGTTTCCTGACTCTAAGTCTGAAAACTAAAGTAGAGGTTTCTCAATGAACTCCAGCCTAAGTGATTCACTCCCTGGGAACCACCAAGCCTTTATCCACTAATTGCCTGTCAATTCTAACCTATTTCTACTCTATTTATACTGTTCTATTGGGTGCACAGACCATCTTTTCATGTGACTTGAGAATTCTATAAGTAGATTACTATATCCCTTTTCCATTGAATTCCCTTGAAACATTGCCTATTTTCCATCCATCCGCCATGTTCCGTTACCAATAAGTTAATTGATAAACCTTTCCTGCATAGAACATGATAGACTCATGAAGAATTTCCAGAGTTTCACTGTTTCCATGAAACATTCATGTTCTGAGGAGGGAACAATAACATCGGTCCCTCCTGCTGTCTGCACCGGCCTCAGGACCTAATATTCTGTCCCTTCCACCTATTCCTTCATATTCCATGACTTCTGATGCTTCTGGGGCTTGCCTGACAAGTCCTAGAGTCACCATATTTGGGAGTTCTTCCATTTCCAGGAAAACATTCATGTTTCTTGGAAGGACATGAATGTACTTGTTCCAGCTGTTTGAAACATACTAGGAACATATTCATCCAATACCCTTCTTCCTAACATTCATATTTCCATGTAGTCCAATGTCCTACTTTTCCTGAGCCAGGCCTTTTCCTTCTGTCCTCTAGAGTATCTGATAGTTCACCTTGTTCTGACATACCAAATACTCTCCTGAACTCAGAGCTTTCCCCAGCTCTTCCTAAGTCTTCCTACTTCGTTCCCTATGTTCACTGATCTTTCTTCAATCATTATTGATCCATCCCATTGATTCTGGTGGCAACCACATTTCCTCTTTTGATCATCTTTCCTTATGGGTCTTTCCCCTAGTCAGAATCATTCCTAAAATTCTTTCTCCTTGTTCCAGACTATTCCCCCTTATTCCTATGGTTCCCCTCTTTCCTTCTTTGCCTATTTTCGATGATTTAATATTCCGGACCTTCCTATCTTTCATTCCATGGAGTAAGATGTCAGATTCTTTGATTATCTCTTGATTAGAGATATCTGGCAGAGATCTGCTATGTCCACCATTCCAGCAATAATAATCGATATTTAATTGCCCCTTTTTCGTCCCCCTGCTTGTCAGAATACTCTATTATTTTATTAGCCCTTCAGCAATGTGAATTATTTAAGTGTTCCCATGTTTTCTGGTTTCTGTGGAGTTGTCTGCCTGTTATGCCTACAGTTTTCAGCACATAGTATGGTTTGTTTTAACCAGGACTTATGACTTTAGACATAGAGTCATATCACCGCCTCTACACAGAATGGCAGGCTGTCATCCGGGGAGATGAGAACTAGTTGGGAGGTCACTGCACGTTTCAGAGTCTTGAAGGCTGTTTGCTGAGCATCTGTCCACTGCCAAGGCTGGTTCTTTGAAGTCAGGTCAAAGGGAGGGCGGGCATGATGAGAGAAGTCCTGGATGAACCACCAGTAGAAGTTGGTGAACCCTAGAAAAGATTGGACCTCCTTCTTGTTCTGAGGTGCTGGCCAGTCTGCTACTCCAGCTACCTTCACTGGGTCCATCTCTGCTGTTCCATGCGAGATGATGAGTCCAAGGTATTCCACTTGGGTCTGCTCAAACTCACACTTCTCAGGTTTGAGATAGAGCTGGTGTTGGTGGAGTCATTCCAAAACCAAGCGTACAATGCGGTGGTGCTCCTCTCGGGTCTTGGTAAAGATGAGGATGTCATCAAGGTACACGCACACCACTCCTTCTGCAATGAGGTCACAGAAGATGTCATTCATCATGGTCTGGAATGTAGCTGAGCTATTGGTGAGGCCGAAGAACATGACCAGCAGTTCAAACAGCCTGCGATTTGTCTGGAATGCGGCCTTCCACTCATATCCTTCCTTGATGTGCACGTTGTTATAGCCCCAGCAGACATCTAACTTGGTGAAATACCATGCATCTCAGAGGTTATTGATGAGCTTGGAGATGAGGGGGAGGGGGTAGCGATTCTTGACAGTGAGGGCGTTCAGCACACAATAGTCCTGCACCAGTCGGAGGGAGCCATCCTTCTTTTTGATGAAGAAGACAGGGGAGGCCATGGGCAACTTGGAAGGGTGAATTCTACCAGACTCGAGGTTCTCTAGAAGGAAGGCATCCAGCTCATTCTGCTCCTTTGGCGCAAGTGGGTAGACCTTGCAGTTTGAGGGCTCTGCATCAGGAACTAACTCTATGGCATGATCCCACTGCTTGTGCTCCAGGAGGGAGTCAAAGGAAGTCTTGGAGAACACGTCTTCAAAGTCATGAAGGTAGTCCGGTATGGCATCTTGGAAGGACTTTGGTTGCACGTTCTGGGTGAAGGCCTCTGCCAGACGCTGCGATGTGGTCTGACTGGCATGGACCTCTGCAACGTCCAATGATTGGGGTGGCAAGGCGGCAAGGATCTGGTCACCCTCCTCAATGACTTTGTCAGGAGTGTCAGGCTCTGGGGTTCCCAGTAGGCTGCTACTGCCAGCCTGTTCCAGTGATACAACCCAGTCAGCGCTGGCTGCCCGACACCAACAAGTCAAACCAAGCATATGACCTCAGCACATGACCACTACCGACTGACCGCTAGCGACACCGACCATTACCAATAATTGCCTTAACAACCAGGCTGACCTTGGACAATCCAGTCCTCTCTATGGCCCCCGACCAGCGGCCAATGATTGATCGTAACTGTGTTACCAATGACTCAACGATCATAAAATTATATTCACTTACAATTTTTCTTATTTGATCTACTTACAATTTTCCTGTTCAATAGTGGCTCCCAACATGCACTATCACATGCAACTGCTACGCTTACTATCTCTTACCAGTTTCCCCTTTTATCGACTTACCTACCTATAAATACTGCCCTGTCAGTAGCTAAACATCATCGAATCATACCAGAGTCTAGTCCCCATCTCAGACTACACTTAAGATCTTGTTCACACACTCTCTTTGTTAACAACTGATTTGGGTTTACCCAGTCCAGTCTCCCTTGGTTTCTGCGCTCAGCTTAACAGTATTGTTAAACTTAGCACTCATCATCTTCGTTACACGCCATACAGGCACCCTTGCTTCGCCTTCATCAAGCACTATATGGGTGCCCTTGTCTTGCCTTTGTTAATGCTAGCGCTTACGGCTAGCGACTCGTATATTTCTGTTAACTCCTCTTAAACCCCTTAATGACCTTCTGGGTCTTTACAGATCTCTCAACCCGCTGCAATTTGGTAGCGACACTAACGGCTTCACCGTTATCTCTTACTGCTCTCTGACTCTTCCTTACCGACTCCGACCTCACAACTCCTTACCGAGTTTCTGGGACTTTGCTTGACTCCTCTCACACACATGTAACACTACTACTTGCTAGCTATCCCTATCTAGCTGGTCTTGTTAGTTGTTTCCTGCACGACAGCTAGGCGGCAAGTCAGCGCATCACCGGTTTGGGGTCTCCTCTATCCCTACAAGCATCCTTGTGAGGGGCCTCCTTACAAGAGAATGCTAAGGGAGGAGGGTCCAACAGGTCTAGGTCAGGGTAGGGCAGGGAACCCCATTGGCAGGCTCGGACTGAGGCTCGCTCTCGGGCACGCGCACGATGTTTTGATTAGGCTTCCTCTGCACAGGTAGAGTATTGACGTGGACATTGACTCATTTTGACTTCCCCAGTAGACCAGTCAATATCCAGGTTATGCAGGCACAGCCAGGTGTAGCCTAGGATGATATCCTGCTTCCCTAGACTAGTGACGGCAAACACTGCCTGTTCTGCATGGTTGTGATAGCAGAGGATATACTCTGTCACACACTGGATAGAGCCAGCTTCATTGGGGGTACCGTCAATGTTGTATACTGGAATGGGTCAGGTCAATGGTCGGGTGGTCAGCTGATGCCTCTCGACAAACTGTCAGGTCCCGCTGATGACGGGGGCTCAGCTACACTGGTGAGTCCTTACTAGGTGAGCTTGGGAGGCCAAGTACAGGTCCGGGGCTTCTTGGGAGCTCTGGTACAGCTACAAGTGGTCCGGGGCAAAGTCTGGACGCTCTGGGGTACAAGTAGCAATGCGCGCAAGGTTTGAAAGTGCTCTGGGGAGGGGAGCACAAGTTCATGGGGTAGGGGGGTTCGTAATGGAGGGGGTAACAGGGAACAGGAGGGTAGTATTGATTGGGGGGCAGAAGTAGATTCAGGAGTGGGTAGAGATAGGTACGGAACAGGCAGGGGATGGGTTGGTCAAGTAACCGGGGGCAGAAGAGGATACGGAACAGGAAGTAGAAATAGAAAGGAAGAGATACGGAACAGTAGATAGAGAAATGGAGGAGAGATATGGAACAGAGATACAAGTCACCGAATAGAGATACGAGGCATGGAGACGAGAGACGAGAGATGAGACAAGAGAGAGAGAAGAGAGACATGAGAATAGATTGAGATCAAGACAGAGACAGAGAATATGGAAACTGTGGAGAACTATGGTTAATATCAAGACTACCAGGCTCGTATGCTATCCTATGGTTTATGTACTATCCTTCCGCTAAGTCCCCAGCAAGGTCCTGGCCTGAGGCCATTGATGCGCTGACTTGCTGCCTAGCTGCCATGCAGGAAACAACCAACAAGACCAGCTAGATAGGGATAGCTAGCAAGTAGTAGTGTTACATATGTGTGAGAGGAGTCAAGCAAAGTCCCAGAAACTCGGTAAGGAGTTGTGAGGTCGGAGTCGGTAAGGAAGAGGGGGAGAGAGTGGTAAGAGATAACGGTGCAGCCGTTAGTGTTGCTACCAAATCGTGGCAGGTTGAGAGATCTGCAAAGACCCAGAAGGTCATTAAGGAATTTAAGAGGAGTTAATGGAAATATACGAGTCGCTAGCCGTAAGCACTAGCATTAACAAAGGCAAGACGAGGGCACCCATATGGTGCTTGACAAAGGCAAAGCGAGGGCGCCCATATGGCGCTTGACAAAGATGACGAGTGCTAAGTTTAACGATACTGTTAAGCTGAGCGTGGAAACCAAAGGAGACTGGATTGGGTAAACCCAAATCAGCCGTTAAGGAAGTGAGAGCGTGAACAAGATCTTAAGTATAGTCTGAAATTGGGACTAGACTCTGGTACAATTCAATGATGTTTAGCTACTGACAGGGCAGTATTTATAGGGAAGTAAGACAATAAAAGGGGAAACTGGTAAGAGATAGTAAGCGTAGCGGTCGCATGTGATAGCGCATGTTGGAGGCCGCTATTGAATAGGAAAATTGTAAGAGAAAAATGTAAATTAAAATAAGTTTACAATCATTGGGTCATCAGTAACACGGTTATGATCAATTGATGGCCGCCAGTCAAGGGCTGTAGAGAGGGCTGGATTGTCCAAGGTTGGCCTGGTCATTAAGAGAATGGTCGGTAATGGTCAGTGTCGCTAGTGGTCAGTCGGTAGCGGTCACGTGCTGAGGTCACATGCTTGGTTCGACTTGTTGGTGTCGGGCAGCCAGTGCTGACTGGGTCATATCATCTCCCCTTGACTGAAAAACTGACTGTCTCCAGTCAAAGGAAAATTGTCAAAGTCCTGTGATCATTAATCGTGGTCCATGCAGGGGGTCTTGGTCTGTGCACCATACCATATAACCATAAATAAATTGCAGCAACTCTCTGGACTTTACCATCTCAACTTCTTTAACATGTCGACACCCGCCTTCTTCAGATACACTGCTTCTTTCGTGCGCCTGGCAGCGGCTCAAGACTTCCTGGAAAAAGTGCCGAAGGTCCTAACAATGGGGCGCATGCTGCTCACGACCAACCCTCAAGCGGCGGCTACATCGATTTTGTCGACATACCTGCACTGGTTTGAGTTGGCAGGTGGCAGCGGTATCACATGGGTGGAGCAGGAGGCGGTAGGGGAAGAGTGCCAGGCTTTGTATGCCCAGTACCGGCAGGAGGCCTGGATGAGGCCCTTTGACAAGACTTTTGTAAGTCTTTTTCACTTGTTAATGTCTTTGTTGGTATGCTAACGCTTGTGTTAAGGGTGAGCAGCCAGTGGGAGAGTTGGAGGTCAAGGACGTGACAGCAGGGCCCATGACGGTAAGCGCTAATGGTGCCACTATTGACTTAGCGGTGTTGTTAAGGGTATTTTCTAGTTATTTGAGGAACTCTCTTTTGATGACCAGTTTTTCCTCCAGCACCCCATCAAGGAGCCATTAGCGTTGGCGGGCAAGAAGACAAGGGAAGATCATGGGGAGGGATTGAGTCAGCAAGGAGGAGCAGCTGGTAACGCTGGAGCAGAGTTGCCAACGTTACCGCGGACTCCAAAGACTCCCACACAAGGTGCTGGTACAAGGCCAAGAATGATGACAGTCCCAAAGGTGAGACTAACAGCTTTGGCATGGTCATGGGGCTGCTAACGGTCTCTATTAGCAGAAGGCAACAAAAGGCAATGAGCGAGCAGCGGCGGGGGGCGAGGAGGATGATGAAGTGCTGGTAAGGTCTTGCTTTGGGTTAATGGTCGGGTGCTAACGGTCAGCCCAGACTCCATCAAAGAAGAGCAAGGGCAAGCAGAGGGCAGTGGCTAGCGACAACGAGAGTGAGGAGGAGGTGGCGGTTCTCGAGTTGTTTAACGACCGGGAATTGAAGAAGTTGCTGCGTGGGCACTTGCCCTCGACAGTGCTGGACACGGGAGCCAGTGCAGGGGAACTAGTCAGGTGAAGGAAGGAGAGGAAACTGGCGGCTCCTGCGGCGAGGGCAGCATTCCGGGAGTGAGTCGGGGCGGTAAGTATTACTCTGTCATCCCTTAGCGGCTACTAGCTAATGGTTCTTGCAGTAGTGCAACGGTTGCTGGGCCCTGAACATCCCAGAAGGCTGCTGGTACCTGACTGGTAACTTGCCTTGTTACCGCTGTAACGAGGTTAGCAAGGGTTGTTTGGTATGGGGGAGGTCGTCAAGGGGTTGCCACAGGGGTCACAAGGGGAAGAAGGTGGAGGGGGCTGCTTTGGTATGGGTGGCGAGATGGTATTTGGAAGGGCAGCGGGAGCTTGACATGGCCGGTAAGGCTATAATGGTCAGCAGGACGTCTTTAAGCCTACCAACATGCCAGGAGGGGGCCGGTGACAGGGAGGATGAGGACAAGGGGAAAAAGCCTGCGAGGAATGAAGGCCCCAAAAGCTGGTCAGTAGTAAACTTGAGCAATGACGAGACCCCAGTACCCACTAAGGCATCCAAACGGTGCCGGGTGGAGTCAGACGAGGAAGGCATGGGCAAGGGGGTTTGAGAGGCGACTCCCCCTGCAGAGAGGGCGGCGGTGGTGACGGCCATCGAGAGGAGTCTGGGTGGTGGTGAGGTTGCAGAGGGGACTGGGCCAGTAGCGGGGCCTAGTGGGAGCTGGTAAGATGTTGTTCCTGCTTTGTTATGCCGCTAACGGTTGTTTTGCCTTAACGATAGGCCGGTAGAAATGGAGACGCCCAAGGTAGAGATGGGTGACGTGACTGGAGTTCCAGAGGTGAGCAGAGCAGTAAGTGTCTTTGTTTTCGAAGCGCATCGTTAATGCTAACAGCTTTTTTGCTAGCCGGTTGACTTTGGCCCTCCTCCTCGCGCGACCGTGGAGGAGGAGGAGATCCTATGGCTCGATGAGGACTCACCGGTTCTGTTGCCATTCGATCCTTGGGGGGACTTGGAGAAGTACAAGGCGCAAGCGGTGGAGGTTTGCCGCTTGATGAGCAGGGAGATAACGGCGGTGGAGAACGATCTGCGAGCAGCACAGGCATGGTATGGGATGCTGAGGAGAGCAGAAGGGGCCTTGGAACGGTACCAAGACAATTGTGATACCTATATTGCTTGGCAGGCCAAGGTCGGAGTGACAGAGGAGCATTGGGTGGGGACTTGGGATAGGAAGCTGCTGGAGGATGATTTTGCCTCACCCTCTCCCTAAAAGAAAACAATTTTAATTTAGTTAATGTTTGGTCGTCGATACAGACTGACCCCCTTAAGGGGTCTTTTAAATAACAGATTTTCTTGGAGACTGGCTCAACCGGTAAGATAGTGGTTGGAGGAAGCAAGTAGCAAATAATGGGAAGAAAAGGTAAATGGCTAGCAAAGGGTTGGAGGAAATAAACGGTTTGAAAAAGATAAATACTCAGTAGATCATCATGGTGCTTGCGCAACGTTGCTTAACAACTGCGTTTTAAAGAAAGGTGAATGGGGAGCGGTGGTGACAAGTTAGAAAGAATAAAAGTAAAGGGCTTAACAGTAGGCATGTATGTTGGAAAGCGTATGTAGAAAGAAAGTCTATGGTGAATAGAGACGGAGTAAGTAAAGATGAAAAGGGCAACAAAATAATAGAAATAAGGGCTTATCGAGAGCTGTTAAGGATTTTGGGATTTTTAACGGTGAGTGGGGTGGATAGGTGGAGACAGCGTTTTCTAGTTTTCTTCAACAATAAATGAGTTGTCGTGATTAATGAGTTCTTCATCGTCAAGTAAGTCAGTTTCTTCTAACATTCTTAAACGTTTGGTATCAATGTCAAAGGCGTTGGTAGGGAGAGGGATGTGTTTGCGGGCGAAATAGAGGACTAGGCGAAAGGTGGCTACTGGTCGGTGAAGTACCGATCCATCCAGTTCGCAAAGAATGTAAGCGCCTCCACGGTTTTGTGATATTACTACTAGTGGTCCAAGATATCGAGGTCACATCTTCTTGTTATGAGTGACTTCAATGTGCATATTCCTTATTAACACTAGGTCTCCTTGCTTGAAGTCATAGTCTTGAATCATAGTGGCATGTTCTTGTTCGAAATGGAGAGCCGCTAGCCGACAGGCAGTAAGGACTATATCGTGTAAACAGTCAAGATCGGCTTGTCGGTGTTGAAGGTCGATAGCGTGTCGAGCGATGAGGTTGGTAGCTGTTAACAAGGAGTCGGGAGGTGGCTGGAGGTAGGTCGCTTCTACAATGTCAGTGGGGAACAAGGGATGAGTATTGGTAGTGGCATAGTAGGGGGAACAGCCCATGCGTTGGTGAACAGTAGCACATTCTGACCAGAAGACAGAGTAAGCGGCTGAGCTCCACTTGGACTGGTCTCTGTTAACAGCTTTGAAGAGGGCTTGTCTAATGTTGAAGTGAGGTCGTTCGGCAATACCGTTAGTGTAAGGGGACAACTCCTAGAGACCATCCTTTCCCTTTCCTATTCTTTTTCCCCTTCCTTTTCCCTTCTGTTTCCCTTTAGATACTATCTGTACATATTGTGTCCGCATTTCTGATCACCTGACCTTGCTCTCAAGGTCATCTGATCCCTTCCTGGTCATCTGACTTATCCAGACCACCTGACATTGCCAGAGTCACCTGATGGTCATTACCAATCCATTCTCTGGCAATGTCCGAGTTTTTATCTTTTTATTCCCACAGTATTTTTTCAGTGGCTTCTGTGTATTATATAGTTGATTCCCACGCTTCTGGGGCCCCAGAAGCGTCCACAGCCTGGCATAGGGATTCCTCAGACTTATTCTCTTTGGATATCCCTCTGCCAGGTGAGTAGCTAACTCCTGTACACTGTAGCCACTTGCTAATACATCTTTGGATATCCCTCTGCCAGCTGTGTGACTTCCACAGCTCTCTGAGGTCGCCCTTACAGCAGAATAAGTCTCTCCTGACTGATCTGGGTTTACCCAATCAGTTGTGCTTCCCTGGCTGCCTCTGCTTTGCTTCCAGGACCCCACAACTGCCTGCTACATCCCCCATCTGTCTCCCTTTGGTCCCTGCCCTGCTATGCCTCCCACCCTTGCCTCAGGCCCTCCTCCTGCTCCAGACACTTCAACTCCCACTCAGGATGACGCCTACGCTCGGTTAGACGCTGTAGAACAGGGCCTTCTCACCTCCAACACCACCCAACTTGCTCTCAGCCAGCAGCTTTCTGTTGTCCAGGCCCAACTTCAAGAACTGCTTTCAGCTATGCGCTCAACATCTGTAGGAGTCTCCCAGGACCCCTCCTCTCTCCCTCACACCTCCCCCTTGCCGGTTTTAGACTCTCCTGCATCTGAGCACCTTCCTGCAGCAGCTGCCACCCCGCTGCGTCTCCCTATGCCAACAATTGTGCACAAAACGTTGTCAGCTATTAAGGCAGCTCCTCCCCCCTCCTTTGATGGTAATGGGGCCCAGGGCCACCAGTTCCTGACAGCATGCAAGCTGTACATCAGTCTGAATGCCTCTTCTTTTACCAACTCTGCTCAGACAATCAAATGGGCGCTGTCATATATGAATGCAGGTAGAGCAGCCAATTTAGCGCAGGAGATCTTGGAGGATGACGCACACATGTTCCCTGACTGGGCTGCATTTGAGTCTTGGTTTCTCACTGAGTTCACACACCCTGATGAAGCCCAGCACGCAGCCCTCACACTAGAAGGGACCTCCTACTACCAGCAGGGATGGACACTGGATGCATATGTTGACGGGTTCAAGCTACTGGTCCGGCGCTCAGGTTTTCCTATGTCTTCGCAGCTAGTTCTCTGCTTCTGCCGGGGACTAGACTCCCTGATCCGTTGACGGATCGATGGTATGGTGGAAGGACGTCCCCAGGATGATGACATTGATGGTTGAATTGTAGCTGCGTGCCTCATTGACCAGAACGCTCATGCAGACCGCCAATTTGAGTCATTCCACCCCTCTTGACCTCGTCAGCCAGCACCCGCTCCTCCCGCCGCATCCGTCGTCCGTTGGGCCCCTGCTCCCCTACCAGCTCCTCCTAGTGCCCCACCAGTGTGTGCCTCTACATTCAGCGCCCCAGCAGCTGCTCTGCCTGCTAAGATCCCCATGGGAATTTCTATGGACATTGATGCTGGTTGGAAGAAAGGAAGCATCCCTCCTTCAGTATGCCGCCGCTGTGGACAGTCTGGTCATTGGGCTCGCAGCTGCCCTCAAGGGTTGGACGTCCGTTGCTTGTCTGCTAATGAGCGCGATGCTCTCATCATGGAGCTCCTTGCTGCAAAGGATGTGTCAGGAGTTCGCTCCCCCAAACAATCTGAGCCGGCGCCAGTCAAAGAAGAGGAGGTGGTGGTGGTAGAGGATTTTTAGTACTACAGTGGATGGACCATATGCCTCCACTGCCTAGCTCTAATCGATTTGCATGCCTGTCCATAGAATCAGAGAATACAACTCTCACTTGTGATCCCTCTGCATGCAAATTAATTGAAGCCCCTTCAGACGTACTACCCTCTCTTCCCCCTCCTTCCTCTGAACCTTGGCCCCGCGTGCGCATTCCCCCTTGGGAGCGTTGTCTTCCCCGCCGCTACACAGTAGCCTCCACTCCATCCACCACCTCCCTATCCCTTGACATTGAACTGGAGACCACTGACACCCAGCAAGTACAGCGGGTCCATGCACTTCTGGACAGCAGCGCTACTGGCCTCTTCATGGATGCTGCCTTTGTTGAGCGTCACAGGCTGACAATGCGACTGCTTGTACAACCCATCCCTGTATACAACATTGATGGTACTCTCAACGAAGCTGGCTCCATCCAATGTGTAACTGAGTGCATCCTTCGCTACTGTAATCACACAGAAAGAGCAGTGTTTGCGGTCACCAGCCTTGGGAAGCAAGAGGTCATCCTCGGATACACCTGGCTACATTTGCACAATCTGGAGATTGACTGGTCCACCGGGGAGGTCAAGATGAGTTGATGTTCATGCCACTGCTCAGCCTGCGCTGATGAAGCACGGGTAGAGAAGCGTGCACAGGTCCAAGAACAAGCTGCCATTCGAGCCTGTTGATGGGGTCCCCTCCCTGGTCCAGATCTAGACCTTTTGGATCCTCCTCCCCTAGCATTCCCTCATAAGGAGGCCCCTCACAAGGATGCACCAGGGTCGGGGGGTCAAACCAAGTTGGAAGACCTGAACAGTGGTGAGTTTCAAGGGACCCCAGAGCCTGACACTGCCGATGAAGTCATTGAGGAAGGTGATCGGATTTGGGCTGCTCTGCCACACCAGCCACCAATCTCAGCGGCAATCCATGCCAGTCAGACTACCTCTCAGCGACTTGCTGAAGCCTTCACCAAGAATGCACAACCCAAGTCTTTCCGAGATGCGGTACCAGACTACCTCCATGACTTTGAGGACGTGTTTTCCAAGACTTCCTTCGACTCCCTTCCAGAGCGCAAGCAGTGGGATCATGCTATTGAGTTGACCCCAGAAGCAGAGCCCTCCAACCGTAAGGTCTACCCACTGGCACCTAAGGAACAGGATGAATTGGATGCCTTCTTGCAGGAGAATTTGGAGTCTGGTCAAATATGCCCATCCAAGTCCCCCATGGCTTCTCCAGTCTTCTTCATCAAGAAGAAGGATGGCTCCCTCAGCTTGGTGCAAAACTATCGTGTCCTGAATGCTCTCACTGTGAAGAATTGCTACCCCCTTCCCCTCATCTCTGAGCTCGTCAACAACCTCCACACCGCACGGTACTTCACTAAATTGGACGTCTGCTGGGGCTACAACAACATGCACATCAAGGAAGGAGATGAGTGGAAGGCTGCTTTCCGAACCAACCGGGGGCTATTTGAACCACTGGTCATGTTCTTTGGCCTCACAAACAGCTCAGCTACCTTCCAGACCATGATGAACGACATCCTCATTGCAGAAGGTGTGGTGTGTGTATACCTGAATGATATCCTCATTTTCACAAAGACCCTAGAGGAGCACCGCCACGTTGTACGTCTGGTTCTGGAATGCCTCCACCAACACCAGCTTTATCTCAAGCCTGAGAAGTGTGAGTTTGAACAGACCCAAGTGGAATATCTTGGACTCATCATCTTGCATGGAACAGCTGAGATGGACCTGGTGAAGGTAGCTGGAGTGGCAGAATGGCCTGTACCTCAGAATAAGAAGGAGATGCAATCCTTTTTAGGGTTCACCAACTTCTACCGGCAGTTCATCCAGGACTTTTCACATCATGCTCGCCCACTCTTCAATCTGACTTCCAAAGACCAGCCCTGGCAGTGGACGGATGCCCAGCAGACCGCATTTGACACCTTAAAGCGGGCAGTGACCTCACAACCTGTTCTCATCTCACCAGACGATAACCTGCCATTTCGAGTGGAGGCAGACAGCTCTGACTTTGCCACTGGAGCGGTTCTATCCCAACAGTCAAAGGAAGATGCGAAGTGGCACCCAGTGGCCTTCTACTCCAAGAGTCTCAATGCAGTGGAGCGCAATTATGAGATTCATGATAAGGAGATACTGGCTATCATCCGCGCCTTTGAGGAGTGGCGGCATTTCTTAGAAGGGGCCCGGCATCAGTTTGAAGTCTAGACTGACCACAAGAACCTCGAGTACTTCCGCACTGCAAAGAAACTCAACTGCCGACAGGCCCGCTGGTCCCTCTACCTGGCCAACTTTGACTTCTCCCTTCATCATAGGCCTGGCCAGAGTATGGGCAAGCCAGATGCTCTGTTGCATCACGCTGACCATGGCACTGGAGCTGGTGACAATGATAACATTGTGTTGCTCAAGCCAGAGTTCTTTGCAGTAAGGGCACTTGAGGGTCTGGTGATCCAGGGCAAGGAAGCGTCCATTCTGGCAGACATCCAGAAGGGCAACCGCGAGGGACTTCAGGAGGATGTAGTGGCCAAGGCAGCAGCAGTGCTCAAGGCAGGTCAACCGACAGGGACCCGCTCTATCCACAGCCAAAAGTGGCGATCAGACCAAGGGATCCTCACCTTTCAGGGGCGTATCTATGTGCTGAACAACCCAGAGTTACGCCAACGGATCATAGAGCAGCACCATGACTCCAAGGTTGCAGGGCACCCTGGACGCTGGAAGACTCTGGAGCTGGTATCATGGAACTACTGGTAGCCCTAGATGTCACGGTATATTGGGACCTACACAAGCACCTGCGACATGTGTCTCCGGACCAAGCCCTCCCGCCAAGCACCTATTGGCGAGCTACATCTCCTCCCTATTCCCAATGACCGGTGGAGTGTAGTTTCAGTAGACTTCATCTCTGAGCTACCAGATGCCCATGGCTACGATGCTATCCTAGTGGCTGTGGATAGTGTAGGGAAGCGAGCGCACTTCATCCCCACCACCACCACTTGTTCTGCTTTGGGTGTGGCCAACCTATACCGGAAGAATGTCTGGAAGCTCCATGGTCTCTCAGATGCCTTTGTGTCTGACCGTCATGACCCCGCCATCTCCGGACTCCCACACGCTGCCCCAGCCCCAACACACACCTTCCCCGCACCCCTTGCGCACCTCCGGGACTGCCAACAACCTCCCAACGCTGCACCGGCAACACCTGCGGCCATCTCCAAACAGATCCCCGGCCATCACCAGACCCCGGCATCTCGGCCGACACGTCACCCCAAGGCTTCCCTGTCACCAGACACACCCGGACCCCCAGCATCCCAGCCATCACATAATGTTCCGCAACATTCCTCCCACGAACCGTCGGCACGTCACCATGCCACCTGCTTCTGTGGCGCCAAGGGGCGCCACCACCATGCACCCTGACTGCCGACCCGCCCAACACAAGCCCGCCGTAACCCGCACCAGCACGCCCCAACCACTATCACAACCCCGGGGCTGGGAGCCAGTCCAGGGACTTAGCCGGAGGAATCAGATGT
Source organism: Termitomyces sp. MG145 (assembly GCA_003313055.1). Lineage (NCBI taxonomy): Eukaryota > Fungi > Basidiomycota > Agaricomycetes > Agaricales > Lyophyllaceae > Termitomyces > Termitomyces sp. MG145. Next base: position 96,442 of record QGOB01000803.1, read on the forward strand.
CTCGGTCCCGGCTAGAATCCTACCCGGGACTTAGCGCAAGGGTAGTACATAAACCATAGGGTAGCATACGAGTCAGGTAGTCTTGATATTAACCGTAGTTCTCCGTATTTCTGTGTCTCCTGTCTCTGTCTCTATCTCAATCTCAATCTATTCTCTTGCCTCTCTCTCTCTCTTGTCTCATCTCCCGTCTCTTGTCTCTTGTCTCTTGTCTCTTGTCTCCGCGCCTCGTTTCCATTCTGTGACTCATTTCTCCTTTCCGTTTCTCTTCTCCGTTTCCTTACCTATTGTCCGTATCTCTTTCTCTCTTCACCCCGGTCTTCTAACCAACCCACCCTGCCCATTTCATACCTACCCCCGCCGTTCCGAACCTACTCCCACCCGATCCGTACCACTCCCCTTCGCTATCCATCTCCCCCTTTGTTACGCCCCTACCCAACCCCCTGCTCCCGTGCTCCCTTACCCGGAGCACTTTCTACTTTGCGCGCGGCACTACTCATACCCCGGAGCGTCCGGACTTCCCCCAGACCACTTGTAGCTGTACCCGGAGCTTCTGCGAAGCCCCGAACCCGTACTTAGCCTCCCGAGCTCGCCTAGTAAGGACTCGCCAGTGTAGCTGAGCCCCCGTCGTCAGCGAGACCTGACAGGTCCTCAGTTTATAGCAGAATTCACCAGGGAACTATACCGCCTGCTAGGGATCAAACTCCAAGCCTCTACAGCATATCACCCTCAATTGGATGGTCAGACTGAGCGGGTCAACCAGGAGTTGGAACAGTATCTCCGGATCTTCTGCAGCAAGCGACAGGATGACTGGGACAAACTGCTTCCAGATGCAGAGTTCCAGTACAACAATCATGTACACTCTGCAACGCAGGCCACCCCCTTCATGCTGGACACTGGACGCAACCCTCACATGGGCTTTGAGCCCCGCCAGCGCCCTTCTCAGAACGAGTCAGTGACAGAGTTTGTGGATCGCATGAAGGAGGCGCAGGAGGAGGCTAGAGCGGCATTAGCCAAGGCCAAGGACGACATGGCCAGGTACTACAACCAACGCCAAACTCCAGCACCAGAATACCAAACAGGGGATAAGGTCTATCTTGACGTGGAGGACATCCAGACCATGCGCCCATCCAAAAAGCTCTCCCACAAGTTCCTTGGCCCATATACAGTACAGCGTGCAGTGGGGCGTCTGGCTTATCGCCTGCGCCTGCCCTATTCAATGCGGAACATCCATCCAGTCTTCCATGTAGTCAAGCTCCATCCCGCTGTCACTGACCCAATTCCAGGGCGCCGGACAGCTCCTCCACCACCACCAGTCATTGTGGATGATGAGGAGCACTATAAGGTGGAGGCAATCTTGGACAGTCGCATGTTTCGCCACAAGCTTCAGTACCGAGTGAAGTGGAAGGGCTATGGTTATGAGGATGCATCTTGGGAGTCAGCTGAGGATGTCCGGGCACCACTGCAGGTGAAGGAATTCTATGAGTGGCATCCAGGCGCCCCTAAGAGCATCCGGGGCCTGTATACACTTTCTCCAGCGCTTTTCCAGTCTGTTTGGCCTCGCCACCATCCAGTGCATCGAGACGCTGCACCCTAGATGGGGGGTGATGTAAGGGGACAACCCCTAGAGACCATCCTTTCCTTTTCCTATTCTTTTTCCCCTTCCTTTTCCCTTCTGTTTCCCTTTAGATACTATCTGTACATATTGTGTCTGCATTTCTGATCACCTGACCTTGCTCTCAAGGTCATCTGATCCCTTCCTGGCCATCTGACTTCTCCAGACCACCTGACATTGCCAGAGTCACCTGATGGTCATTACCAATCCATTCTCTGGCAATGTCCGAGTTTTTATCTTTTTATTCCCACAGTATTTTTTCAGTGGCTTCTGTGTATTATATAGTTGATTCCCATGCTTCTGGGGCCCCAGAAGCATCCACAGCCTGGCATAGGAATTCCTCAGACTTATTCTCTTTGGATATCCCTCTGCCAGGTGAGTAGCTAACTCCTGTACACTGTAGCCACTTGCTAATACATCTTTGGATATCCCTCTGCCAGCTGTGTGACTTCCACAGCTCTCTGAGGTCACCCTTACAGTTAGCGCATTTGTTGTAGCCGGATATGCAAATGTGGTTGATGCAATACTTCTTGGCAAGGTAAGCGACAGCTTTGATGATGGAAGGGCCGTTATTGGTAACAATTTTGTTAAGGGCGCCCCAGTGGCAGATGATGTCTTTGAAGAGCCACTTAGCGATAGCGTTGGTATTTTTGCGAGCGACCATGCAGAATTCAGGATAGTGGATTAGCGAACAGCGTCCTTGGATAATATACTTGAACTTGTTTAAAGGCGGCATAAACATGGTGTCAATATAGATTTTGCTGAATAGAGCAGTGGGGGTAGCGACGGTAGGCGGTATGAGGACTTTGGTCGTTTGGTGGACTTAGCAAATGTGGCATGAGCGGATGTACCAAACGATATTGGCCACTACCTGTGGCCACCAAAAGCACTCCAGCAGGGCGGCTCTCATAGCAAACAGACCGCGATGTCCTAGATTGTTGTGCATAGCGTGTAGGATGTGAAGTCGCAATATGAAGAGCTTGTGCTCACCAAGGAAGAAGCCGCTAGCATAGCAAAGGAAGGTGGCAAGGGCCTTGTCGTTAAGGCCTGACGGTTGCTTGAAGTCATTAAGCCACTGCTTAACGAGCTTAACTCTTTTATCGCCGGCAAGGGCCTTGGGGGAGCGAGGGACGTTGTCGTAGGAAAGGGGGTTGGTAACGGATGGAGTTGAGACTTCAGTGAGAGGAACGGTGTCGTTAACAAATGTCGCTAGAGTCGGTAGGTAATGGGCAAATGGGGGTAAACGAGGGACAGTAGAAGCAGAGCGGGCAAGGGCAGTCGGTAACTGAACGTGGTGCATGAATCCATGCATACAATCGACCCAGTCTTCGAAGATGTCGTTGTTGGTATCATCTGGGGGAGGGTTGGTAGGCTGTAACGGTCATCGCAAAAGTCTGTCGGGCCCATGGAAGGTTCCTTTAACGTGTACGAGCTCGAAGTGGAACATAAGGATGGCCATGATCCAGCGGTTCATGCTAGCAGAGGGCTGAATGTCAGGGTTCTGCAGCATACCTTTGATGTAACAAGCATCAACTTCAATAATAAGGTTCCTAACACCTAGGAGGTACATGCGTAGTGCCTGAAAGGCTCGGTACAAACCGTAAAGCTCGAGCTTGGGCTGACTGAAGTGGGCTTTGCATTTGTTAAGGGTAATGGAGCCGAAACAGTTATAGTGACGTTGCTTGCAATTGTTGGTAGTGCACTGGCAAAGGTAGAAACCGACCGCTATGTAGGAAGTGTTGACCGCTAAGATAATGGGATCATCGGATTCGTAGTCGATAGGAACGAGGGGTTTAGTGTCATGCAAGGCCTTAATGAGGTCCTTCTGGGCATTAAGCTGGTTGGGTCCAAATCCAAAGGGAACTCCAGTACGGGTGAGCTTTGTTAGATGATGAGCACGATGGGCAAAGTTCTTAACAAACATCCAGAGGACTCCAACAGTACCTAGGAAGGCGCGGACTTTGGTTAACGACTGGCAAGGGCCCCAGCAGTCCAATAACGCTAAATGGTTTTTGTCAGGGACTTGGCCATTAGGAGTACAAACGTGGCCAAGGATCTTGAAGGTAGGCACGCAAAGGACAAGCTTATGCCCAGAGAAAGTACCACTGCAGTACTTCATCCGCTGAAGGACATGGTTCAGGAGTTCAAAGAACTCCCACAGCACTAAGCAAATGTTGGGATTGTTGGGATGCTTAGTGGGTGCGCCGTTAACAAGTTTCCAGTCCTTCGAGCCTTTAACACCAACGTTGTTGATGAAGCTGAGAGCGTTATGGGGGATCTCAGGCTGGAGGATGTGGGTGATGTTGTCGTGGAAGATGGGCACTGCATTAGTCCATCCCATCAGGAGCGTTACTAAACGGAGGGTGCCAAACGGTGTCTGGAAAGTCATTAAGTTGCGGGAAGCAGGATCGATAACGCATTCATTGTAACCAACGTAGAGGTCAAGAGTAGCGCCACAAATGCAGCCAGTGAAGGATTCAGCAATGTGGTCAGGAAAAGGGGGAACTCCAGAGTGGCAGATTGTGACTTGGTTTAACGGCTCAAGGCTGTGGACTAGGCAAAGTTTACCATTTTTCTTCAAGACACAAAACCAGCGGGACCAGTAAGCAGAGTTTGAGGTTTCGTAAACGCCTGCTTGGATCTTGCTATATATGATCTCACAGATCTCCTTTTCGAGGCTTGGCAGTATTGGTTGGTTGTGCTGAACCCAAGGGATGTGAGGGATGGTCGGTATGCAAACAGGAGGGAAGAAGTCGGGTCGTAGGCTGCCTCTTTTGGAGTCTTCCCAAGCAAATGTGTTTTGTTGCTTAGTGACAAGGTCCACGAGTACGTTAAGCTCATCTTGGGTAAGAAATCTGGTATCGTGTTCTTTAACAAAAGTCGCTTTGCAGTCTTCGGTAAAACGAGGAGTCGGTAAGAAGGGAAGGGGATTAGGATTGAGCTTGAGTATGTTCGCTAAGGGGTCGCCAAGGATATGTCGTTTGATTTGGAAGTCTTCGCTAACCTGGCTAGCAATGGGCTTGGTCTTCAACGTGACTGGCTTATATTTCTTCTTGACTTGGACTCCTTTGCATTTTGGCTCGGCGGCGGCGTAAACAGCTGGGAAGGGGACGTTAACATAAATGGGGGCTGAGAGGGTATTGAGCATTCCAGATGCTTGACCAAGAATTGAGGGATCAGAGAGACTAGTGGAAACAAAATAAGAGCGCGGCGGGATAACGGTCTTGGTAAGGTCACTAGCAGTCACATACAAATAAGCAAGAGATAGATTGTCGGTAACTGTTTTTGGGTTTTCTAATATTTCGGAATCAAGTGGGGTATGCGCTTGCACTATAATGGAGTGCTTTTGGTGGTCATAGTCAAGGATGACCGCTAAGTCTTCCTCAGAGTCGTTAACCGTGAGAGTGGTGCCAAAAGCAATGGGGCGGTCTGGCGCTATACTTGGGCTGAACCTTCTGTTGCTTGTACTGACCGCGGGGAAATGTAGGGATGGTGTGACGAAGTCCGGTATTGGGGTCCATTATTGTTATCGTAGTCTCTGTTTTGCTAAGGGTGTTGACGGTACTCTTGGTAAGGACATTGAAGGGGCGGCCGAGCAGGATATCATAAGTGGGAGAGCATAGGATGTGGATCTGAAGGTATAACATGATACTGCCAACAGTGCAAGGGACGTTATGAGCTAGACCGAGGGATTTATCCATTGTACCGTTAGCACTCTGCATGTTCAGAATCATGCTGGGGTCGTAGAATACGCCGAGATAATTAGTGACTTCGGCAGACATAGAGATGATCTGGGAGCCACTATCCGCTATACATTCAATTTCCTTGCGATTATTGACCAAGAGCATGATAGACCAAATTGCCTGAGATTCCTGAGCAACCGTTAACGTAACCAGCTCCTCATCAGGTGGTTTGATATATGCTTCCACTGGGTCTATCAAAGTGACTTGGGCTCTAGCGGCATTGGTAAGTGGAGGGTTGGTAGCAGGAGTGTCGTTAAGGGAAAATGAGGGCAGAGCATTGTCGAGGATGTCGGTGGATTCTTGGAAGGCAGTGATGTTAGGAGGCGCAGTTCATTTAGGCATAATGGCATTTCTGAACTGGTTCCGGATGTCGTTAGAGAGGGAGCAGAGTTTGCCGACAGAGATGGTAAGCTTGGTCTGAAGAACCCAGTCAAATACCTGTTTAGACTGTTTGATATCGTAGATGGGGGCTGTACTCCGGTAAGCAGCGTCAGAGCGTTTGTCCGGAGTGTCAAAGTTTTGATTGGTCAGAGGCTGATAGCAAGACAAGATACCGGAATAAGGGTGAACTGGGGGATCAACCATGGGGGCATGGTTATTGACTGGCGGCTCAGGTGCTTTAGCGGTACCGGTAGCAGAGGCAGAGGCAGGACGTTCATTAGCGACAGGAGCAGAGGCAGGGACAGATTGTTTGTTAGCGGCAGTGGAACTAGTAGCGGCGGAGTTGTTAGTGGCTTTAGGGGGAACCGGTCAATATCCCTTAGCGCGAGGGATCTTGATACCATCAAAGACTTCTGCTGGGCGGCGTAGAGTGTAAAGTTCCCATTCTAAGGCAGCGACACGTTCTTCCCTGGATAACGTTCCTGGGCTAGCAGGTTCCAGTTGCAAGACTTTGTGGATAAACGTCTGGGACATGCCTTGGAGTTGTTCTGCGTCAGGGTTAGTGTTAGTGGAGAGGCGACCAGTAAGAAGCTGGTTGGGGTGCCATTCGTTGATGTGTTCCATATAGAGCTGTTTGCCGATATAGTTGGGGATCATGGCGCCAGATGGTAAGACAACCTTGCCTTCGTGGTTCCAACGGATCTTGCCTTGACTGATGAAGCTTTCCAGCTTAACGCAATTGCCTCATACCATTGTGTGACTGGTTTTGCCGCAGAAGTGGCAGCTGTTGCTAGGAGGTCGAGAGGCATGGGACTGAGAGCTGTTACTGGCAGTCAATGCAGCCATCCTTTCCTCCATGCATGCAAGAGCGTTAATGATAGCGGCAGCGGCAATGTCAAGAGGTTCCTTTTTAATGATGGTGGTTGGTATGGGGGCAGCGGTGTTAATGGTGAGGGTCTTAGCATTAGCGGTCGTTGGCTTTTTCGAAGTCGTAGCGGTGTCGGTACCCTTCAGAACCCATTTGACAACTTCAAAGACTTGATCTACCTCATAGGGGTCCTCCGGGTGATGATTGGGAAGGGTGATTTCTAAACAGCGGACGAGTTTGGACCATAACAAAGTCGGGATGCCTTGCTGGAATAAACGGCGCTCCTCATTTTGGTAGATCTTGCCTTTAGCCAGAAGCCAATGTGCCAGGCACTGGAAGTCCCTATAGTAATCTGAGGAATGTCCAAGAGTAGTAATGCCAGCCAAGAAAGTCTGGTTTACGAGGTGCAGTCCGCTAAGAGATATTCAAGCTCGCGGAAGTACTGGGCGAGCTCTCGAGGGCAACTCTCATCCCACTTGGGTGTGGTAGAGTCGTTGCGGGGTGGCATATGACGGGAAAGATGGGCATCACCCATGATGTTAGGGTTAATGGGTGTCGGTAAAGGTGTAGTGGGTTGAACTGGGGAATAGGGGTCTGAGGATAACGGCGGTAGTGATGCATCAAGGAAGTTGTCGATGTGATGGCCTGGGAAGTTCTCTAGGAGTTTGTTAACGTCAAGAAGTTCCCTAGCGGTAGCGAGTTCCTCTTCAAGGTTACGAGGTGGTGTTGTTAAGGGTGTTAATGGCAAAGGAGGGGGAATGTCAAAAGGAGTAACGGGGAGCAAAGCTTCGGTAACGAGACGTAAGCAGTTTTTGGCCTGGAGGCGGGTTTCCAGTGGAATTTTGCTATAGAACCCCTCATGGTGGGCTCCAAAATGATGCGCTAACTTGCCGCCCAGCTGCCATGCAGGAAACAGCCAACAAGACCAGCTAGATAGGGATAGCTAGCAAGTAGTAGCGTTACATGTGTGTGAGAGGAGTCAAGCAAAGTCCCAGAAACTTGGTAAGGAGTTGTGAGGTCGGAGTCGGTAAGGAAGAGGGGGAGAGAGCAGTAAGAGATAACAGTGCAGCTGTTAGTGTCGCTACCAAATCGCAGCAGGTTGAGAGATCTGCAAAGACCTAGAAGGTCATTAAGGAGTTTAAGAGGAGTTAATGGAAATATACGAGTCGCTAGCCATAAGCACTAGCATTAACAAAGGTGAGACAAGGGCACCCATATAGTGCTTGACAAAGGCGAAGCAAGGGCGCCCGTATGGCGCTTGACGAAGACAACAAGTGCTAAGTTTCACAATACCGTTAAGCTGAGCATGGAAACCGGAGACTGGACTGGGTAAACCCAAATCAGCCATTAAGGAAGCGAGAGCGTGAACAAGATCTTAAGTGTAGTCTGAAATGGGGACTAGACTCTGGTATGATTCGATGATGTTTAACTACTGACAGGGCAGTATTTATAGGGAGGTAAGACAATAAAAGGGGAAACCAGTAAGAGATAGTAAGTGTAGCGGTCGCATGTCATAGCGCATGTCAGAGGCCGCTATTGAATAGGAAAATTGTAAGTAATATGAGAAAATTGTAAGCAGATTGAGAGTGAAAATTGTAAGAGAAAAATGTAAATGAAAATAAGTTTACAATCATTGGGTCATCAGTAACGCGGTTATGATCAATTGATGGCTGCCAGTCGGGGGCCATAGAGAGGGCTGGATTGTCCAAGGTCAGCCTGGTTGTTAAGAGAATGGTCGGTAATGGTCGGTGTCGCTAGCGGTCGGTCAGTAGTGGTCACGTGCTGAGGTCACGTGCTTGGTTCGACTTGTCAGTGTCGGGCAGCCAGCGCTGACTGGGTCGTATCACCGTAGCACCTGATTGTCCTCCGGTTAGGTCCCAAGGCAGGTTCTCAGCTCTGGGGTCATGACAGTTGTCAGGGCATGCTGGCGCAGATCGCAGCAGTCTTGCATCGGGCGGGTCGGTGGTCATGGTGTGTGGTGGTGGCACCCATCAGCGCCACAGAAGCAGGTGGCCCGGTGACGTGCCGGGGGTTTGTGGGAGGAATATTGCGGAATGTTATGTGATAGCCAGGATGCCAGGGGTCTGGATGTATCTGGTGACAGGGAAGCCTTGGGGTGACATGTCGGCCAAGATGCCGGGGTTCGGTGATGGCTGGGGGTCTGTCCGGAGATGGCTGCGGGCGTTGCCGATGCAGCATTGTGGGGTCGTTGGCAGTCCCGGAGGTGTGTAAGGATTGCAGGGGAGGTGTGTGCTGGGGCTGGGGTAGTGTATGAGGATCTGGAGATGGTGGGGTCGTGACACAAACACAATGTCCATGAAGAGTCAAGTGGCCCCACTATCCAGAAGAGCCTGGACTTGCTGTGTATGCTGCGTATCCGTAGTCTCTATCTCTACCTCTAGAGAGAGGGAGGTAGCTGATGGGATGGAAGCCACTGTGTACTTGCATGGAAGATGGCGTTCCCAGCTGGGAAGGCGCACTTGGGGAGGAGGATAAGCTTTGGCTGATGTAGGAGGAAGAGGGGGTAGTATGGCTGTGGAGGTTTCAACCAGTTTGCATGTAGAAGAATCAAGAGAAGGAACTGTATTAAAAGATTCTATGGGCAAACATGCAAAGCGGTTAGAGCTAGGCAGTGGAGGCGTACGGTCCATCCACTGTGATGCTAAAAATCCTCCAGCACGTCCTCCTCTCCATCCTCCGACGTCTTATCCATCACCTTGGGGGAAGGTATGCCTGCAGCATCCTTTGTAGCCAGGAGCTCCATAATGAGCGTGTCCTATTTGTTGGCTAACAGATAGCACACATCGAGCCCTTCTGGACAGCTGCAAGCCCAGTGCCCAGGCTTCCCGCAATGGTGGCACACAGAAAGAGGGACTCCTCCCTTCCTTCTAGCAGCGTCAATGTCCATGGGCACTCCTATGGAGATCTTTGCTGTTGGCATTGCTGTGGGGGCCTAGGGTGCCAGCCCTCATATGGCAGGGGCAGCTGCAGGGACCGGGAGTGGGGCTGGTGCCCAGCGAGCAGGAGATTTAGCAGGGAAAGGGGGCAGCACTAGGGGGCATGACCAAAAGGCATGGAATGTCTCAAACTGTCAGTCAGCGTGGGCGTTCCAATCCACCAGATGTGCCATTGCAATCCAGCCCTCTATGTCCTCATTCCCAGGGCGTCCATCTACCATGCCATCAATCCATTTATGGATCGATGGTTCGAGCCCATGCCAGAAACAGAGAACCAGCTGTGTGGACCTGGGGAACCCCAAATGACAAACCAGCTGCTTGAACCCGTCGATATAGGTGTCAAGGATACTGCCCTGCTGGTGATAAGAGGTGCCCTCTAGCATGAGGGTGGCGTGTTGTGCCTCATCAGGGTGCGTGAACTCAGAGAGGAACCAAGACTCAAACACAGCCCAGTCCAGAAACATGTTTGTGCCATCCTCCAGAATCTCCTGTGCCAAATTGGCCGCGTGCCCAGCATTCATATAGGATAACGCCCACTTGATTGTCTGCATTAGATTGCTGAAGGAGGAGGCATGCAAGCTAATATATGCAAGCTGTATATTAGCTTGCATGAGGCAGTCAGGAATTGACGTCCTTGAGCTTGGTCTCCATTGAAAGAGGAAGGAGGGGCAGCCTTGATTGTGGACGAGGGCTTGGAGGCAATCGTCGTCGCAACAGGGGGCAGCAGGGTGATGGCCGCTGCAGGGAGGACTCCAATGGAGGGATGGTCTGGAGTCGGCAATAGGGGGGCGTTGGAGAGGACAGTGGGGCTAGGGGCAACTCCTAGTGAAGCGGAGCGCATGGAGGAAAGGAGTTCTTCAAGCTGAGCCTGCATGATAGAGAGCTGGTGAGAGAGAGCAAGTTGGGTGGTGTTGGAGGTGGAAAGGCCCTGTTCTACAGCCTGTAACCAAGCATAGGCATCATCCTGAGCAGGAACAGGGGTGCCTGGGGCAGGAGGAGGGTCTGAGGCTGGAGTGGCAGGCATGGTAGAGAAAGGACCAAAAAAGGACTAGTGGGGGAGCTAGCAGGCAGGAGTGGGGCCCTGGAGGCAGAAAAGAGGCAGACAGGAGAGCACAACTGCTTGGGTGAACCCAGACCAGTTAAGAGAGACTTATTCTGCTGTAAGGGCGACCTCAGAGAGCTGTGGAACTCACACAACTGGCAGAGGGATATCCAAAGATGTATTAGCAAGTGGCTACAGTGTACAGGGCTAGCTACTCACCTGGCAGAGGGATATCTAAAGAGAATAAGTCTGAGGAGTCCCTATGCCAGGATGTGGACGCTTCTGGGGCCCCAGAAGCGTGGGAATCAACTGTATAGTACACATAAGCCACTGAAAAAGGAGTGTGGGAATAAAAGATGAAAAACTCGGACATTGCCAGAGAATGGATTGGTAATGTCCATCAGGTGACTCTGGCAAGTCAGATGGTCAGAAAAGGGTCAGATGACCAGGAAGGGATCAGATGACCTTGAGAACAATGTCAGGTGATCAGAAATGCGGACACAATATGTACAGAGAATATCTAAAGGGAAGAAGAAGAGAAAAGGAAGGGGAAAAAGGAAAGGAAACAGGAGAAAGGAGAGAAGAGGGAATGGGCTCAGGAAGGGATGTCCCCTTACATTAACACCCTTAAGAACTCCGCCTTGTAACCTTGAAGAGGAACTTGCTACCGCTAGGGAACTTCTCGACGTTAACAAACTCCTAGAGAACTTCCCAGGCCATCACATCGACAACTTCCTCAATGCACCGCTACCGCCGTTATCCCCCGATCCCTACTCCCCAGTCCAACCTACTACACCCTTACCCACACCCGTTACCCCTACTGCCATGGGTGATGCCCATCTTTCCCATCATATGCCACCCCGCAACGACTCTACTGCACCCAAGTGAGACGAGAGTTGCCCTCGAGAGCTTGCCCAGTACTTCTGCAAGCTTGAATATCTCTTAGTGGACTGCACCGTTAATGACAATAACCAGAAAAAGGAATACACCACTTGGTACATATCATATGATACCGCGGAGACTTGGCTTGGCTTGCCAGAGTTTAGTGACCATACCTATGCCGAGTGGAAGATAGCGGTCTTTCATTTATACTCTGGTGCTGAGGAATCTGCCTGTTACACCCTCCAGGATCTCGAGCAACTTCTTAACCAGACCTTCTCTGCCGGTATCACTACTCTTGGACACTTCTCAGATTACTATAGGGACTTCCAGCACCTGGCGTGTTGGCTTCTAGCTAAAGGAAAGATCTACCAAAACAAGGAACGCTGTTTATTCCAGCAAGGTATACTGACTTTGTTATAGTCCAAATTCGTCCGCCATTTAGAAATCACCCTTCCCAATCATCACCCAGAGGACCCCTATAAGGTAGACCAAGTCTTTGAAGCTGCCAAACGGGTTCTGAAGGGTACCAACACCGCCACGACTTCGAAGAAACTGACAACCACTAATGCTAAGACTCCAACCATTAACATTGCTGCCCTCGTACCAACTACCATCATTAAAAAGGAACCTCTCAACATTGCCGCCGCCACTATCATTAACACTCTGGCATGCATGGAGGAAAAGATGGCTGCTTTGGCTGCCGGTAACACGTCTCAGTCCTGTGCCTCTTGACCTCCTAGTGACGGCTGCCACTTCTGCAGCGAAACCGGTCACACTATGGTACGAGGTAATTGTGTTAAGCTGGAAAGCTTCATTAGTCAAGGCAAGATCCGTCGGAACCACGAAGGCAAAGTTGTCTTACCATCTGGCACTATGATCCCCAACTACATCAGCAAACAGCTTTACATGGAACGCATCGACAAATGGCACAGGCTTAACCCCAATCAGCTCCTTACTGGCTGCCTCTCCACTAATGCTGACCCTGATGCAGAACAGCTCCAAGGCATGTCGCAGACATTTATCCACAAAGTCTTGCAACCGGAAACCGCTAGCCCAGGAACATTATCCAGGGAGGAACATGTCACTGCCTTAGAACGGAAACTTTATGCTCTACGTCGCCCCGTGGAAGTCTTCAACAGTATTGAGATTCCTCGTGCTAAGGGATATCGACCGGTTCCCCCTAAAGCCACTAACAACTCCGCCGCTACCAGTTCCCCCACCACTAACAAACGATCTGTCCCTGCCAGTCCTCCAGTCGCTAATGAACGTCCTGCCCCTGCCTCTGCTACCGGTACTGCAAAAGCCCCTGAGCCACCAGTTGCTAACAGTGTTCCCATGGTTGATCCCCCAGTTCACCCTTATTCCAGTATCTCGTCTCGCTATCAGCCACCAACCAATCGGAACTTTGGCACTCTGGACAAATGCTCCGACGCTGCTTACCAGAGCACAGCCCCCATCTATGACATTGAGCAGTCCAAGCAGGTATTTGACTGGGTGCTGCAGACCAAGCTTACCATCTCTGTCAGCAAACTTTGCTCCCTCTCTAACAACATCCGGAATCAGTTCAGAAACGCCGTTACACCTAAATGAACCATGCCTCCTAACGTCACCAATTTCCAAGAATCCACCGACATCCTCGGCGACGCTCTTCCTGCCTTTTTCCTTAATGACACTCCTGCTACCAACCCTTCACTAACCGATGCCACCAGAGCCCAAGTTACTTTGATAGATCCCATGGAAGCATATATCAAGTCGTTACCACCTGGCAAAGAACCGGTTACGTTAATGGTCGCTCAGGAATCTCAAGCAATACGGTCCATCATGCTCTTGGTTGATAACTGCAAGGAAATCAAATGTATAGCAGATAGCGGCTCCCACATTATCTCCATGTCTGCTGAAGTCACTAACTATCTCGGTGTATCCTATGACCCCAGCATCATTCTGAACATGCAGAGCACTAACAGTACTATGGACAAATCTCTCGGCCTTGCTTGTAACGTCCCTTGCACTGTTGGCAGTATCACACTGTATCTTCAGATCCACGTTCTATGCTCACCCACTTACAATATCCTGCTCAGTTGCTCCTTTGATGTCCTTACCAAGAGTAAGGTCAACACCCTTAGCAAAATGGAAACCACAATAACGATAACAGACCCCAATACCAGACTTCACCGCACCATCCCTATGTTTCCCCACGGTCAGCACAAGCAACAGAAAGTTCAGCCCAAGTATAGCGCCAGACCGCCCCATTGCCTTCGGCATCACCCTTATGGTTAACAACTCTGAGGAAGACTTAGTGGTCATCCTTGACTACGACCACCAAAAGCACTCCGGTAAAGTGCAATTGCATACCCCACTTGACCCTGAAATATTAGAAAACCCAAAAACAGTTACCAACAATCTCTCCCTTGCCTATCTATATGCAACCACTGGTGACCTTACCAAGACTGTTATCCCGCCACGCTCTTATTTTGTTTCCACTAGTCTCTCTGATCCCTCAATTCTTGGCCAAGCATCTGGAATGCTCAATACCCTCTCAGCCCCATTTACGTTAATGTCCCCTTCCCAGCCGTTTACGCCACCACCAAGCCAAAAGGCAAAGGAGTCCAAGTCAAGAAGAAATATAAGCCAGTTGCGTTGAAGACCAAGCCTGTCACTAGCTAGGTTAGCAAAGACTTTCGAATCAAACGACACATCCTTGGCAACCCCTTAGCAAACATACCCAAGCTCAATCCTAATCCCCCTCCCTTCTTACTGACTCCTCACTTTACCAAAGACCACAAAGCGACTTTCATTAAGGAACACGATACTGGCTTTCTTACCCAAGATGAGCTTAACATACTCATAGACCTTGTCGCTAAGCAACAAAATGCTTTTGCTTGGGAAGACTCCAAAAGAGGCAGCCTTCGACCCAACTTCTTCCCTCCCATTCGCATACCGACCATCCCCCATGTCCCTTGGGTTCAGCATAACCAACCAATACTACCAGGTCTTGAAAAGGAGATCTGTGAAATCATCCATAGCAAGATCCAAGCAGGCATTTACGAACCCTCAAACTCTGCTTACTGGTCCCGCTGGTTCTGTGTCTTGAAGAAAAATGGTAAACTTTGCCTAGTCCACAGTCTCGAGCTGTTGAACCAAGTCACAATCCGCCACTCTGGAGTCCCCCCTTTCCACCAACCATGTTGCCGAATCCTTTGCTGGCAGCATTTGCGGCGCTACCCTTGACCTCTACATTGGCTACAACAAACGTGTTATTGATCCCACTTCCCACGACTTAACAACTTTCCAAACACTGTTTGGCGCTCTCTGCTTAGTAACGCTACCAATGGGATGGACTAACACTGTGCCCATCTTCCATGACAATGTCACCCACATCCTCCAGCCATAACACTCTCAGCTTCATCAATGTTAAAGGCTCAAAAGACTGGAAACTCATTAACAGCACACCTGCTAAGCATCCCAACAACCCCAGCATTCATTTAGCGCTTTGGGAGTTCTTTGAACTCCTGAACCACGTCCTTCAGCAGATGAAGTACTGCAGTGGTACTTTCTCTGGCCATAAGCTAGTCCTTTGTGGACCTACCTTCAAGATCCTTGGCCACGTATGCACCCCTAACAGCCGAGTTCCTGACGAAAACCATTTAGCGCTATTGGACCACTGGGGCCCTTGCCAGTTGTTAACCGAAGTCTGCACCTTCCTAGGTACTGTTGGAGTCCTCTGGATGTTCATTAAGAACTTTGCCCATCGTGCCCATCACCTAACAAAGCTCACCCGTACTGGAGTTCCCTTTGAATTTGGACCCGACCAGTTTAATGCTCAGAAGAACCTCATCAAGGCCTTGCACGATGCTAAACCTCTCGTTCCTATTGACTACAAATTCAACGACCCCGTTATCTTAGTGGTTGACACTTCCTACATAGCGGTCAGTTTCTACCTTTGCCAGTGCACTACCAACAATTGCAAACAATGTCGCTATAACTGTTTTGGCTCCATCACCCTTAACGAATGCAAAGCTCACTTCAGTCAGCCCAAGCTCGAGCTTTACGGTCTGTACCAAGCCTTGCAGATGCTACGCATGTACCTCCTAGGCATTAGGAACCTTATTGTTGAAGTTGACACTCGCTACATTAAAGGTATGCTGCAGAACTCTGACATTCAGCCCTCAGCTAGTATGAACTGCTGGATCATGGCTATCCTTATGTTCCACTTCGAGCTCATGCATGTTAAAGAAACCTTCCATGGACCCAACAGACTCTCACAACAACCGTTACAGCCTACCGACCCTCCCCCAGACAATACCGACAATGACGTCTTCGAAGATTGGGTCAATTGCATGCATGGATTTCTGCACCATGTGCAGTTACCGACTGCCCTCGCCTGCTCAGCCTCTACTGCCCCTCGTTTACCCCCATTTGCCCATTACCTTCTGACTCTAGCGACATTCGTTAATGACACTGTCCCCATTACTGAAGTCTCAATTCCCCCCGTTACCAACCTCCCTTCCTACAACAACGTCCCTTGCTCCCCCAAAGCTATTGCCAGCAACAAAAGAGTTCAACTTGTCAAGCAGCGGCTTACCAACTTTAAGCAACCACCAGGTCTTAACAACAAAGCCCTTGCTATCTTCCTTTGCTATGCTAGTGGCTTCTTCCTCGCTAACGGCAAACTTTGGCGATGCAATCATAACAGTGAACACAAGCTCTTCATACCAACCAAATCACAACTTTGCATCCTACATGCTATGCATGACAACTTTGGACATCGCAGTCTATTCACTATGAGAGCAGCCCTGCTGGAGTGCTTCTAGTGGCCCCAGGTAGCAGCCGATATCGTTTGGTACATACGTTCATGTCACATTTGCCAAGTCCACCAAATGACCAAAGTCCTCATACCACCTACTGTCACTATCCCTGCCACTCTCTTCAGCAAAATCTACATTGACACCATGTTCATGCCACCTTTGAACAAGTTTAAGTACATCATTCACTGATGCTGTTCATTGATCCACTATCCCAAATTCTGCATGCTTGCTCGTGAAAATACCAACACTATCGCTAAGTGGCTCTTTGAAGACATCATCTGCCAATGGGGCACCCTTAACAAAATCATTACCAATAACGGTCCTCCCATCATCAAAGCCGTCACTCACCTCGCCAAGAAGTACCACATAAACCATATTTGCATATCCGGTTACAACAAGCATGCTAACGGTATTGCCAAAAGACCTCATTTTGACCTTAGACAAGCACTCTTCAAAACCATTAACGGAGACCAGTCCAAGTGGAGCTCAGCCGCTTACTCTGTCTTTTGGTCAGAGCACATTACCGTCCGCCGCTGCATGGGCTGTTCCCCTTACTATGCCGCTACCAGTACTCATCCCTTGTTCCCCGCCAACATCATAGAAGCAACCTACCTCCAGCCACCACCCAATTCCTTGTTAATGACTACCGACCTCATCGCCTGATGCGCCATCGACCTCCAATGCAGACAAGCTGATCTCGACCATTTACACGACATTGTTCTTACCACCCACCATTTAGCCGCTATTTGTTTCAAACAAGAACATGCCGCTACAATATGAGACTACAACTTCAAGCAAGGAGACCTAGTATTGATGAGGAACACACAAATTGAAGTCACTCATAACAAGAAGATGTGACCTCAATACTTAGGACCGCTAGTGGTAATATCACGAAACCATAGAGGCGCTTACATTCTCTGCAAACTGGATGGATCAGTACTCCACCAACCAGTAGCCGCCTTTCATTTAGTCCCTTATTTTGCCTGCAAACACATCCCTCTTCCTACCAACACCTTCAACATCGATACCAACTGTTTAAGAATGTTAGAAGAAACCGACTTACTTGATGACAAAGACTCCATAAATCACGACAACTCAGTGGACAATATTGTTGAAGAAGACTAGAGAACACCGTCTACATCTACCCACCCCACTCACCACTTAAATCTCAAAACCTTAACGGCTCTTGATAAGCCCTTATTTCTATTGTTTTGTTTCCTCATCATCTTTACTTACTCTTTTTCTATCCATCATAGACTTTCTTTCTACATATGCTTTTCGACATACATGCCTACCTTTAAGCCCTCTATTTATTCTTTCTAACTTGTCAGCACTGTTCCCCATCTGTCTTCTGTTAAGACAAAGTCATTAAGCGACGTTGTGCAAGCGCCATGATGATCTACTGAGTGTTTACCTTTTTAACCTGTTTATTTCTTTTGCTTTGATCTTTCGCCTTACCCCTTTACTTGTTTCACATTTTCAGACCATTATCTTACTGGTCAGACCAGACACCAAGAAAATGCTTTATTTAAAGAGACCCCTTAAGGGGGTCAGTCTGTGACATGAACAAAACAAAACTAAAATAAAAATTCGTTTTTTAGGAGCTACCGGAGGTGAAGTCGTCATTGGTCGGGATTGGTGGATCACTCAATTCTCCCCAATACTCCTCTGTCACCCCCGCCTCCATCTGCCACGCAATAAAGGCGTCACAGTCATCCTAGTATCGCAAAAGGGTGCCCCATACCCATGTCAGCAAACTAAACCGAGCCCGCGCTGCCTGCAGATCGTTCTCCACTGCTACCATCTCCTTCCCCATCAGCTGACAGATCTCCACCACTCAAGACTGGTAACGCTCCAAGTTGCCCCAAGGATCAAAGGGGAGTGGGATCGGTAAGTCCTTGCCCAACCATTGGATCTCCTCCTCCTTGACAGTCGGTCAAGGAGGAGTTCCAAAGTCAGATGGCTAAAGAAGCTATTAATGCTAATGAACTACCGCTAAAAAGAGGTCGCTTATTGACTTCCTTGTTGCTTCTTGGCCCGTCCCATCCACCATCTCGACCTCTGGGGTTTCCATCTCTACTGGCCTGACAGTAATGATCCAACCATTAGCAAAGGCCTCGAAGCCCAGCAGACCAGACACCTACTGACTGCCACTCGGACCTGCTACCGGCCCTGTCTCCTCTGGCACTTGGCTGCTGCCCAAGCTCCACTCAATAGCTGCGGCCACCGCTTCCCTCTCCTCAGGGGGAGTCGCCTCTCAAGCCCCCTCGCCCATGCCTGAACCCTTTGCTGGCATCAGGGCCTTGTCCTTGCTTGACTCTACCACCAAACGACTCTTTACTGCTCCCTTGCCCTTAGCAGTGCCCTCTGTTACCATCCTCTCCTGTCTTGTCGGCAGGAGGAGCATTGCCTTCTTAACGGCAGGCTCCCTACCACCAGCCACTATCTCCTGCTGCCCTTCCAAGTACCTTCTGGCCACCCGTACCAAGGTGGCCCCCTTGGCCTTCTTCCCTTTGTGACCCCTGCAGCAACCCCATAACAACCTCCCCCATACCAAACAACCTTTGCTGACTTTGTTGCAGCAGTAACATGGCAAGTTACCAGTCGGGTACCAGCAACCTTCCGGGTTGTTGAGGGCCCAACAACCATCGCACTACTACAAGAACCGTTAGCCAGTAGTCGCTAAGGAGTGATGGAGAGATACTTACCGCTCCCACCCTCTCACGGAAGGCAGTTCTAGCAGCTGGCACCGCTAGCTTCCTCTCCTTTTGTCCAACTTGTTCCCCTGCACCTGCCCCCGTATCCAGAACTGTCGAGGGCAAGTGCCCACGCAGCAATTTCTTCAGTTCCTGGTCGTTAAATGACTCAGGAACTGCCACCTCCTCCTCGCTCTTGTCGTTGCTATCCACTGCCTTCTTCTTGCCTTTGCTTTTTGTTGGAGTCTAGCAAAGCCATTAGCACTTAACGGTTACAAGGCCAAATGTTTTCCTTACCAGTTCCTTGTCATCGTCATCCTCTCCTGCATGCTCTTTGCCCTTCAGGGACTGCTGTTACCAAAAGCCGTTAATACCTTACCAAAACAGCTGTGGAACTTACCTTGGGAATTATCATTGTTTGTGGCCTTGTACTGGCCCTCTGCATTGGAGTCTTTGGCGTCCGCAGTAACGCTGGCAACTCCACTCCCACGTTACTGGCTGCTCCTCCTTGCTGACTCAACCCCTCGTCCTGGTCCTCCCTTGTCCTTATACCAGCCAATGCCATTGGATCCTTGGGCGGGTCTGAAAGAAAAATTGCTTGTCAAAAGAGAGTTCGTCAAACAACTAAGAATACCTTAATGACATTGCTAAGTCCATAGCAACACCATCAACACTTACCACCATTGGCTCCACAACCTCCTCCACCACCTCTCCTGCTGGCTGCTCACCCTTAACATCACCGTTAGCATACCGAATGCACCGTTAGGAAAAGAACTTACAAAATGTTGGTCAAATGGCCTCATCCAGGCCTCCTGCCAGTATTGGGCATATAAAGCCCGACACTCCTCCCTGACCACCCCCTGCTCCGGCCACAAGACACTGCTCCTGCCCACCAATTTGAACCAATGAAGGTGGGTCGACAAAATGGACATCACCACCGACTGCAGATTGGCCAGGAGCAGAGTGCGCCCCATGGCCAGAACTTTGGGCGCCTTTTCAAGGAAGTCCTGGGTGGCCACAAATCGCGCAAAGGTCGTAGAATAGTTGAAGAAGGCAGGAGTTGACATTGGAAAGCTGGAATGATGAAGTCCACAAAGTCGCTGGGATTTATTTATCATTTTCAGTATGGCGCACAGACTAGGACCCCCCACACGGACCACAATTAACAATCACAGGACTTTGACAATTTTCCTTTGACTGGGGACAGTCAGTTTTTCAGTCAAGGGGAGATGATACAACCCAGTCAGCACTGGCTGCCCAACACCGACAAGTCAAACCAAGCACGTGACCTCAGCACGTGACCACTACCGACCAACCACTAATGACACTGACCATTACCGACAATCGCCTTAACGACCAGGCCAACCTTGGACAATCCAGCCCCCTCTATGGCCCCCAACTGGTGGCCAATGATCGATCGTAACCGCATTACTGATGACCCAACAATTGTAAACTTATTTTCATTTACATTTTTCTCTTACAATTTTCCTTCTCGATCTACTTACAATTTTTCTTATATTACTTACAATTTTCCTATTCAATAGCAGCCCCCGACATGTGCTATCACATGCAACCGCTACGCTTACTATCTCTTACTGGTTTCCCCTTTTATCGCCTTACCTACCTATAAATACTGCCATGTCAGTAGCTAAACATCATCAAATCATACCAGAGTCTAGTCCCCATTTCAGACTACACTTAAAATCTCATTCTCACTCTTGCTTCGTTAACAGCTGATTTGGGTTTACCCAGTCCAGTCTCCTTCAGTTTCCACGCTCAGCTTAACAGTATTGTTAAATTAGCACTCATCATCTTCATTACGCACCATATGGGCACCCTCACTTCACCTTCGTCAAGCATCATACGGGTGCCCTTGTCTCGCCTTTGCTAACGCTAGCACTTATGGCTAGCGACTCATATATTCCCATTAACTCCTCCTAAATTCCTTAACGACCTTCTGGGTCTTTACAGATCTCTCAACCCGCTGCAATTTGGTAGTGACACTAACGTCCAAACCGTTATCCCTTACTGCCCTCTCTCACTTCCTTACCGACTCCCACCTCACAACTCCTTACCAAGTTTCAGGGACTTTGCTAGACTCCTCTCACACACATGTAATGCTACTACTTGCTAGCTATCCCTATCTAGCTGGTTTTGTTGGTTGTTTCCTGCACGGCAGCTAGGCGGCAAGTCAGCACATCAATGCATTGACAAATGGCACAGGCTAAACTCCAATCAGCTTCTTACTGGCCGTCTCTCCGCTAACGCTAACCCTGATGTGGAACAGCTCCAAGGCATGTCACAGACCTTTATCCACAATGTCTTGCAGCCAGAAACTGTTAGCCCAGGGACGTTATCCAGGGAAGAACGTGTTGCTGCATTAGAACGGGAACTCTATGCTCTATGTCACCCTGCAAAAGTCTTTGACAGTATTGAGATCCCTCGCACTAAGAGATATCAACTGGTTCCACCTAAAGCCACTAACGACTCCGCCCCCGCTAGTTCCCCAGCTGCTAACAAACAATCTGCCCCAGCCTCCGCTATCGGTACCACTAAAGCCCCCAAGCCTCCTGTCATTAACAACATTCCCATGGTCAATCCCCCTGTTCACCCCTATTCTGGCATCTTGTCTCACTATCAGCCTCCGACCAATTGAAACTTTGGCGCTCTGGACAAGTGACCTGACCCTGCTTACCAAAGTATGGCCCCCATCTATGACATCAAGCAGTCCAAGCAGGTATTCGACCAGGTACTCTAGACCAAGCTTACTGTCTCTGTCAGTGAACTTTGCTCCCTCTCTAATGACATCCAGAACCAGTTGAGAAATGCCATTACGCCTAAACAAACCATACCTCCTAATGTTACTGCTTTCCAAGAGTCTACCGACATCCTCGACGATGCTCTGCCTTCCTTTTCCCTTAACAACACCCATGCTACTGACTCTCTGCTTATCAACGCCGCTAGAACCAAAGTAACCTCAATAGATCCCGTCAAAGCCTATATCAAGTTGCTACCGCCTGGGGAGGAGCCGGTTACGTTAACAGTTGCTCAGGAATCCCAGGCAATTTGGTCCATCATGCTCTTGGTCGATAACCATGAGAAAATCAAGTGTATAGTGGATAGCAGCTCCCGGATC
Source organism: Termitomyces sp. MG145 (assembly GCA_003313055.1). Taxonomy (NCBI): domain Eukaryota; kingdom Fungi; phylum Basidiomycota; class Agaricomycetes; order Agaricales; family Lyophyllaceae; genus Termitomyces; species Termitomyces sp. MG145. The sequence goes on from QGOB01000803.1 coordinate 118,564, forward strand.
ATATCCATGTCTGCCAAAGTTGCTAACTATCTTGGTGTATCCTATGACCCCAGCATCATTCTGAACATGCAGAGCACTAACGGTACTATGAACAAATCTCTCGGTCTAGCTCATAACATCCCTTGCACTGTTGATGGTATCACACTGTACCTTCAGATCCATGTTCTACACTCCCCCGCTTACAATATTCTGCTCAGTTTCCCCTTTGATGTCCTTACCAAGAGTACCATTGACACCCTTAGCAAAATGGAGACCACGATAACAATAATGGACTCCAATACTGGACTTTGTTGCACCATCCCTATGTTTCCTCATGGTCAGTACAAACAACAGAAGGTTCAGCCCAAGTATAGTGCAGGACCACTCCGTCACTTTCGCCACCACCCTCACAGTTAACAACTGTGAGGAAGACTTAGCAGTTGTCCTCAAATACGACCACCAAAAGCACTCCATTATAGTGCAATTGCATACCCCGCTCGACCCCGAAATACTAGAGAACCTAAAAACAGTTTCTGACAATCTCTCTCTTGCCTATCTATATATGACTGCTAGCAACCTTACCAAGACGGTTATCCCGCCACGTTCCTATTTTGTTTTCACTAGTCTCTCTGATCCCTCAATTCTTGGCCAAGCATCTGGTATGCTCGATACCCCCTCAGCCCCCATTTACGTTAATGTCCCCTTCCCAGCCGTTTATGCCGCCGCCAAGCCAAAATGCAAAAGAGTCCAAGTCAAGAAGAAATATAAGCCAGTTGCTTTAAAGACCAAGCCCGTTGCTAGCCAGGTTAGCGAAGACTTCCGAATTGAATGACACATCCTTAGCAACCTCTTAGCAAACATACCCAAGCTTGATCCTAATCCCTCTCCCTTCTTACTGACTCCTTGCTTTACCGAAGGCTGCAAAGCGACTTTTGTTAAGCAACACGATACCGGCTTTCTTACCCAAGATGAGCTTAACATACTCATGAACCTTGTCACTAAGCAACAAAATGCTTTTGCTTGGGAAGACTCCAAAAGAGGTAGCCTACGACCCAATTTCTTCCCTTCCATTTGCATCCCAACCATCCCTCATGTCCCTTGGGTTCAGCATAACCGACCGATACTGCCAGGCCTCAAGAAGGAGATCTGCAAAATCATTTGTAGCAAGATCCAAGCAGGTGTTTATGAACCCTCAAACTCCACTTACTGGTCCTGCTGGTTCTGTGTCTTGAAGAAAAACAGTGAACTTTGCCTAGTCCACAGTCTTGAACTGTTAAACCAAGTCATGATCCGCCACTCTGAAGTCCCTCCTTTCCCTGATCATGTTGCTGAATCCTTTGCTGGCCACATTTGCGGCGCTACCCTTGACCTCTATGTTGGCTACAACGAGCGTGTTATCGACCCTGCTTCCCATGACTTAACGACTTTCCAGACACCGTTTGGTGCCCTCCATTTAATAATGCTACTGATGGGATGGACTAATGCTGTGCCCATCTTCCATGATGACATCACCCACATCCTCCAGCCCGAGATCCCAGGACTGGAAACTCATTAATGGCACACCTGCTAAGCATCCCAACAACCCCAACATTTGTTTAGCACTTTAGAAGTTCTTTGAACTCTTGAATTGTGTCCTTCAGTGGATGAATTACTGCAGTGGTACCTTCTCTGGTCATAAACTAGTCCTTTGTGCACCTACATTCAAGATCCTTGGCCACGTTTGCACCCCTGACGATTGAGTCCCTGACAAAAACTGTTTAGTGCTATTAGACCATTGAGGCCCTTGCCAGTCGTTAACCAAAGTCTGCACTTTCCTAGGCACCGTTGGAGTCCTCCAAATGTTTGTTAAGAACTTTGCCCATCATGCTCATTATCTAACAAAGCTCACCCGCACTGGAGTTCCCTTCAAATTCAGACCCGACCAGCTTAATGCCCAGAAAGACCTCGTTAAGGCCTTGCATGACACTAAACCCCTCATTCCTATTGACTACAAATCCAACGACCCCGTTATTTTAGCGGTCGACACGTCTTACATAGCGGTCAGTTTCTACCTTTGCCAGTGCACTACCAACAATTGGAAACAACGTTGCTATAACCGTTTTGGCTCCATTACCCTTAACAAATGCAAAGCTTGCTTCAGTCAGCCCAAGCTCAAGCTTTATGGTGATACAACCCAGTCAGTGCTGGCTGCCCAACACTGACAAGTCAAACCAAGCATGTGACATCAGCACGTGACCACTACCAGCCAACTGCTAACGACACCGACCGTTACCAACAATTGCCTTAATGACTGAGCCAACCTTGGACAATCCAGCCCCCTCTATGGCCCCTGACCAGCAGCCAATGATCGATCATAACCACATTACCGGTGACCCAACGATCGTAAACTTATTTTCATTTACAATTTTCTCTTACAATTTTCTTATATTACTTACAATTTTTCTATTCAATAGCGTCTCCCGACGTGCGCTATCACATGCGACCACTATGCTTACTATCTCTTACCAGTTTCCCCTTTCATTACCTTGTGTACCTATAAATACTGCCATGTCAGTAGCTAAAGAAATCATCGAATTGTACCAGAGTCTAGTCCCTGTTTCAGACTATGCTTCAGATCTCATTCTTGCTCCCGCTTTGTTAACAGCTGATTTGGGTTTACCCAGTCCAGTCTCACTTTGTTTGCCTGCTCAGCTTAATGGTCTCGTTAAAACTTAGCACTTGTCACCTTCATTACGTGCCATATGGGCACCTTCATTTTGCCTTTGTTAAGCACCATATGGGTGCCCTAGTCAAGCCTTTGTTAATGCTAGCACCTATGGCTAGCGACTCATATATTTCTGTTAACTCTTACATTTCTTAACGACCTTCTGGGTCTTCACAGATCTCCCAAAACCACTGCGATTTGGTAGCGACACTAATGGCCGCACTGTTATCTCTTACCGTTCCCTCACTTCCTTACTGACTTCAACCTCACAACTCCTTACCGGGTTTCTGGGACTTTGCTTGACTCCTCTCACACACACGTAAATGCTACTACTTGCTAGCTACCCTATCTAGTTGGTCTTGTTGGTTGTTTCCTGCATGGCAGCTAGGCAGCAAGTCAGCACATCAACGGCTTGTGCTGAGCCTTGCAGGCGCTACGCATGTACCTCCTAGGCATTAGAAACCTTATTATCGAAGTTGACGCATGCTACATTAAAGGTATGCTGCAGGACCCTGACATTCAGCCCTCAGCTAGTATGAACTGCTGGATCATGGCTATCCTTATGTTCCACTTTGAGCTTGTACACATTAAAGGAATCTTCCATGGACCCGATGGACTTTCACGACAACTGCTACAGCCTACCAACCCTCTCCCAGATGATACCAACAATGACATCTTTGAAGATTGGGTTGATCGTATGCACGGATTTATGCACCATGTCCAGTTACTGACCGCCCTCACCCGCTCAGCCTCTACCATCCTTTGTTTACCCCCATTTGCCCATTACCTTCCAACTCTAGTGACCTTCGTTAACAACACCATTCCCCTTACCAAAGTCTCAATTCCCACCATTACCAACCCCCTTTCCTACAACAACATTCCTCGCTCCCCCAAGGCCCTTGCCGGTGACAAAAGAGTTCAAATCGTTAAGCAGTGGCTTACCGACTTCAAACAACTGCCAGGCCTTGACAACAAAGCCCTTGCTACCTTCCTTCGCTACGCTAGCGGCTTCTTCCTCGCTAATGGCAAGCTTTGGCAATGCACTCATAACAGTGAACATAGGCTCTTCATACCAACCAACTCACAACTTCGCATCCTACATGCTATGCATGATGACCTTGGACATTGCAGTCTATTCGCTACAAGAGCCACCCTGCTGGAGCACTTTTGGTGGCCCCAGGTAGCGGCCAATATCGTTTGGTACATCCATTCATGCCACATTTGCCAAGTCCACCAAATGACCAAAGTTCTCATACCACCTACCGTCGCTACCCCTGCCGCTCTCTTCAGCAAAATCTATATTGACATCATGTTCATGCCGCCTTCAAACAAGTTCAAATATATCATCCAAAGATGATGTTCATTAATCCACTACCCCAAATTCTGCATGCTTGTTCGCAAAAATACCGACGCTATTGCTAAGTGACTCTTCGAAAACATCATCTGCCACTGGGGTGCCCTTAACAAAATCATTACCAATAACAGCCCTCCCATCATCAAAGTCATCGCTTACCTCACCAAGAAGTACCACATCAACCACATTTGCATATCCAGTTACAACAAACGCGCTAATGGTATTGCCGAACAACCTCACTTTGACATTAGACAAGCCCTCTTCAAAGCCATTAACGGAGACCAGTCCAAGTGGAGCTCAGCCGCTTACTCAGTCTTCTGGTCAGAATGCGCTACTGTTCACCAACGCATGGGCTGTTCCCCCTACTATGCTGCTACCAATACTCATCCCTTGTTCCCCGCTGACATTGTAGAAGTGACCTACCTCCAGCCACCTCCTGACTCCTTGTTAACGACTACCAACCTCATCGCCCAATGTGCCATTGACCTCCAATGCAAACAAGCCGATCTTGACTGTTTACATGACATTGTTCTTACTGCCTGCCATTTAGCCACTATTCGTTTCAAACAAGAACATGCCACTATGATCTGAGACTACAACTTCAAGCAAGGAGACTTAGTGTTGATGAGAAATACATGAATTGAAGTAACCCATAACAAGAAGATGTGACCTCAATATCTAGGACCACTAGTGGTAATCTCATGTAACCAAGGAGGCGCTTACATTCTCTGCAAACTGGATGGATCAGTACTCCACCAACCAGTAGCAGCCTTTTGTTTGGTCCCTTATTTTGCCCACAAACACATCCCTATACCTACCGATGCCTTCGACATCAATACCGACCATTTAAGAATGTTAGAAGAAACCGACTTACTAAACAATGAAGACTCCCTTAATAATCACGATGAACCCTTGAACAATACCATTGAAGAAGACTAGAAAACACTGTTTATCCACCCCACTCACCATTAAAATCCTAAAACCTTAACGGCTTTTGATAAGCCCTCATTTCTATTGTTTCATTTCTCTCATCATTTTTACTTACACTTTTTTTTATTTATCATAGACATTCTTTCTACCTACATTTTCCAACAAACATGCTTACTGTTAAGCCTTCCATTTATCTTTGTTTTAACTTGTCACCCCCATTCCCTATCCGCCTTTTGTTAAGACGCAGTCGTTAAGCGACGTTGCACAAGTGCCATGATGATCTACTGAGTGTTTACCTTTTCAAACCATTTATTTCTTTCACCTCGATCTTTCACACCCTTTTATTTGTTTTCACTTTTTCGGACTGTTATCTTAGCAGTTGGGCCAGACTCCAAGAAAATGCTTTATTTAAAAGACCCCTTAAGGGAGTCAGTCTGTGATGATAAAAGAAAAGATAAAACTAAAATAAAAAGTTCTTTTTTTAGAGCATGGTGGGAGGAAGGTCATCATCTAAAGGGAGCTCATTATCACCTGACTTCCCCCAGTACTCCTCCGTCATGCCCACCTTGGACTGTCACACGATAAAGGCATCACAGTCATTCTGGTAGCACAACAATGTGTCTCGCACCCTCGCCAACAAATGAAAACAAGCTCGCGCTGCCTGCAAGTTGTTTTCCACCACTGCCATCTCCCTCCCCATCAATCGCCCAACCTCTGCCACTCTCACTCAGTACCACTCCAGGTCATATCAAGGGTCAAATGGGAACGGGACCAGTAAGTCCTCTTCCAACCACTGGATCTCCTCCTCCTTGATAGTTGGTCGAGGAGGAGCCCCAAACCGATTCACCTAGCAAACTCCGTTAAGCGCTACTGGACAGTTGTTAACGAAGAAAACTTACCAAGTCCCTCGTCTCCGCCTCGCCCATTGCATCTCCCATTTTGACCTCTGGGGTCTTGGTCTCTACCAGCCTGAACATAACAAACCAGCCATTAGCAAAAAAACCACAAAGTCCAGCAAACCAGCCACTTACCGACTGCCACTAGACCCTGCTACCAGTCCTGCCTCCTTTGGCACCTCGTCACCACCCAAGCTCCTCTCAACAGCCTTCGCTACCGCTGCCCTCTCTGCAGGGGGAGTCACCTCGCGAACTCCCTCAACCAACCCCTCCTTGTCGGACTCCAACCGGCACTGTTTGGAATTCCTCACTGGTGTCGGTATCTTCTCATCCTCACTAGACTCTACGACTGATTGGCTCCTTACTAGTCCCTTCCCCTTGCTGGTTCCCTCTGTTACTGTCCCCTCCTGCCTCGTTGGCAGAAGGAGTGTTGTTGCCTTAATGGTGGGGGTCCCATCACCTGCCGCTATCTCTCACTGACCCTCCAAGTACTTCCTAGCAGCCTTGACTAAGGCTGCGTCCTTCACCTTCTTCCCTTTGTGACTCCTGCACCGGCCCCATGATGACTGCCCATGGGCAGAACACCCCTTGCTAGCCTTATTACAGCAGTAGCAAGGAAAGGTGCTGGTAGGATACCAGCACCCCTCAGGATTGTTAACGGCCCAGCAGCCATCGCACTACCATTACTGTTAGCAAAAGCAGAAGCCAGAGAAAAGCCGTACTGCTTACCACCCCAACCCTCTCGCAGAAGGCTGCTAGCTTCCTCTCCTTCCACCCAACTTGTTCTCCTGTGCCCACTCTCATATCCAGGACTGTCATGGGCAAGCACCCATGCAGCAACCGCTTAAGCTTCTGGTCATTGAATGACGTGGAAGGCACAAACTCCTAACAAAAGCTGTCAGCAGGTACTGTTAACAGTACAAGGCCCCGTACCTCCTCTTCACTCTTGTCGCCACCAGTTGTTGCCCTCTTCTTGCCCTTGCCTTTCCATGATGGAGTCTGAGGGAGCCGTTAACATTTAGCTGGAACAATACTGAAAAGCAACTTACTGGCACCTCTCCGTCACTATCCTTGTCTGCCCTCTCCTTGCTTTTCAGTGACCGCTGCTAGCGCCAGCCATTAATATCTTACCAACTGTAACAAACCTGGAACTTACCTTGGGAATTGTCATTGTTCTTGTCCTCGCCTCTGTCGCGGGCCTTGGAGTCCTTAGAGTCCTTGGAGTCTGTGGTAATGCCAGCAACTCTGCTCCAGCGCTACTGGCAGCTCCACCCTGCTGACTCAACTCCTCACCCTGGTCCTCCTTCATCCTTGTACTGGCCAACACCATCAGATCTTTGAGAGGGTGCTGAAAGAAGAACTGGTCATCAAAAGACAGTTCAGAAAAGAGCTAAAAAAGAGCTAAAAGATACCTTAATGATGCCGCTAAGTCAATAGTGGCACTGTTAGCGCTTACCATCATCGGCGCTTCCTCATCCTTGGCCTCCATCTCTCCCGCTGGCTGCACCCCCTTAATGCAAGTGTTAGCTTACCGACAAAGATGTTAACAAGTGAAAAACTTACGAAGTGTTTATTGTAAGGCCTCATCCAGGCCTCCTCTTGGTACTGGGCATATAATGCCTAGCACTCCTCCCTGACCACCGCCTGCTCTGCCCATGTGACACCACTGCCACCGGCTGACTCAAACCAATGCAAGTAGGTCAACAAGATTGACATTACTGCCAACTGCGGATTGGTTGTGAGGAGTGTGCACCCCATTGTTTCTGTTCTAATGCAGTGACACATTCTTTCCTAGATAGCCATTCCTGGGCTAGTGGTATCTGGTTGCAAGACCTCATGAATAAACATCTGGGACATGCCTTGGAGCTGTTCCACATCAGAGTTACCATTAGTGCTGAGGCAGCTGGTAAGAAGCTGGTTGAGGTTCAGCCTGTGCCATTCATCGATATGTTCCATATAGAGCCATTTGCCAATGTAGTTTGAGATCATAGTGCCAGACGGTAAGATGACCTTTCCTTTGTGATTCTGATGGATCTTACTTTGACTGATAAAGCTTTCTAGCTTAACGCAATTGCCACGTACCATAGTATGACTGGTTTCACCGCAGAAATGACAGCTGTTGCTAGGAGGTCAAGAGGCATAGGACTGAGAGCTGTTACCAGCAGTCAACGCTGCCATCTTTTCCTCCATGCATGCCAAGGCATTAACAATAGCAGCTGCAGTGATGTCAAGGGGTTCCTTTTTAATGATCGTAGTTGGTATGGAAGCAGCAGTATTAATGGCAGGGGTTTTAGCATTAGCAGTCATTGGTTTCTTTGAGGTTGTGGCAGTGTTGGTACTCTTCAGAACCCATTTGGCAGCTTCAAAGACTTGGTCTACCTCATAGAGGTCCTCCAGGTGATGATCTGGAAGGATGATTTCTAAATGGCAGATGAGTTTGGACCATAACAAAGTTGGTATGTCTTGCTGAAATAAATGGTGTTCTTTGTTTTGGTAAATCTTGCCTTTGGCTAGAAGCCAATGTGCCAGATGCTGGAAATCCCTATAGTAGTCTGAGAAGTGTCCAAGAGTAGTGATACCAGCAGAAAATGTTTGGTTAACAAGTCGCTTGAGGTTCTGGAGAGTGTAACAGATAGATTCCTCAGCTCCGGTATAAACAAAAGACTGCTACTTTCCACTCAGCATATGTATGGTCACTAAACTCTGGCAAGCCAAGCCAGGTCTCTACGGTATCATAAGACACATACCGAGCAGTGTATTCCTTTTTCTGGTTATCATTGTTAACAGTGCAGTCTGCTAGGAGGTATTTGAGCTCACAGAAATACTGAGCAAGCTCTCAAGGGCAACCCTCATCCCATTTAGGTGTGGTAGAGTCATTGCAGGGTGGTATATGGTGGGAAAGTTGGGTGTCACCCATGGTAGTTGTGCTAACAGGTGTTGGTAAGGGCATGGTGGATTGAACTAAGGAATAGGGATTGGGAGTTATGCATCAAGGAAGTTGTCGATGTGATGGCCTAGGAAGTTCTCTAGGAGTTTGTTAACATTGAGAAGTTCCCTAGCGATAGCAAGTTCCTCTTTGGGATTACAAGGCAGAGTTGTTAAAGGTGTTAATGGCGATGGAGGGAGGATGTCAAAAGGGATAATGGGGAGCGAAGATTTAGTAACAAGACATAAGTGGTTTTTAGCCTGGAAGTGAGTTTCCAGTGGAATTTTGCTATAGAACCCCTCGCAGTGGGCTCCAAAATGATGTGCTGACTTGCTGCCTAGCTGGCATGCAGGAAACAACCAACAAGACCAGCCAGATAGAGTAGCTAGCAAGTAGTAGCATTATATGTGTGTGAGAAGAGTCAAGCAAAGTCCCAGAAACCTGTTAAGGTGATGTGAGATTGGAGTCGGTAAGGAGGTAGGAGTAAATGGTAAGAGGTATGGTATGGCCATTAGTGTCGCTACCAAATTGCAGCAGTGTGAGGGATCTGTGGATCAAGACCCAGAAGGTCATTAAGATGTAAAGGTGAGGTTAACGGAAATATACGAGTCACTAGCCATAGGTGCTAGCATTAATGAAGGCTTGACTAGGGCACCTGTATGGTGCTTAACAAAGGCAAAACAAGGGCACCCGTATAGTGCTTAGCAAAGGCAACAAGTGTTAAGTTTAATGAAACTGTTAAGCTTAGAGACAAGCGAGAGGAGACTGGACTGGGTAAACTCAAATCAGCTGGTAGCGAAGTGAGAGCAAAAAGAGATCTGAAGCATGGTCTGGAATGGGGACTAGACTCTGGTATGATTCAATGATGATTAGCTACTGACAGGGCAGTATCTATAGGTATGTAAGGTAGCAAAAGGGAAAACCGGTAAGAGATAGTAAGTGTAGCAGTTGCATGTGATATGCATGACAGAGGCTGCTATTGAATGCAAAAATTGTAAGCAATATGAGAAAATTGTAAGTAGATCGACTAGGAAAGAAAAAAGAGAAAGAAAATAAATTTATGATTGGTGAGACAGTTACAATCAATCATTGGCCACCGAATGGGGGCTGTAGAGGGGCTGGATTGTCCAAGGTCGGCTTAGTCATTAAGACACTTGTTGGTAACAGTCAGTGTCGTTAGGGGTTGGTCGGTAGTGGTCACATGTCCATGTCACGTGCTTTGTTCAATTTATTGTTGTTGGGCAGCCAGTGCTGACTGGGTCATATCAACATACATACCTCCAAATCACTTTTGAACAAAAACAGCTGGGGAGTTTGTAAAGACAAAATACCTGAAAGAAATTGACCTGGACATGGTCTCCCCTGGCATATCCCTTGCTGTGACTTACAACTTATTTGGCAACTTCAGAACCACACCTATGAACATCATCAAAAGTGTAGGTAGCAAACTTCAGATCACTCTTGACCTATTGTATCCCCACACTGATGACAACATTTCTTCTATAAACTCAATTATTGACTATCTGTATTCAAGTGCAACTGGGGAACATTTATAGACTGCTTGTTGCAGATGCACCCCCAAGATCACAGGTTGTTGTATTTGATGTTGATGCTGCCTTTTGCAACATACCAACTTAGCTCAACAATTGGCCTCTTCTAGCTGTCTTAATTAAAGGACTAGTCCACTTCAATTTTCAGCTCAATTTCAAGATCCCCTCTGCTCTGGGAATCTTTGGCTCCATAGCAGATGCCATTGTTTTCATCTTCATACACTTTAGTATTGAAGCAGTTCTAAAGTGAGTAGATGACTTCATCTTTTTCAGGTATCCTAAACCAGGAGGCCCACCTTACACTTTTATTTACAATGAATCTCACATATTCTAAGGCACCAACCTGACAAGTTCACAATTGCAGATATTAACTGGTAGAAGATCATGCTATCAGATAACTGGTGAAGTATTGACATTCTAAGACTACCTGACTCATTGTCAATGGAGCTGTATGTCAATGGGTCTACCTTTTGGGGCATTGAATTAGTGTTGAATAAAAAATGGTTGGCTTGGGAACTTATTTCTGGATGGAAGGCTGATGGACAAGGTAATGGCTGGACCTCCAGCATTGGTGAGGAAGTGGTTGAGGGAGTTTGTAGTGGATGGGGGATTGGTGAGGTTTTGTAGTCTGGTGTATGTACCAGATGATGAGGAGGTCAAGCATTTAATTCTTCAGTTGTATCACAACTCAATTCTAGTGGGACATCAGGCAAATATACTGGTGTTGGTGGTGCAAAATTGCTACTAGCCAAAAATGTCTGAGTTTGTGAAGTGCTACATGGGGGATTGTGAGACATGTCAGAGGATCAAGCTATGGCAGCAGAAACCACATGGTCCACAACAACCTCTAAAAGTTCCAGATGGCCCATGGCAGCATATTTCTATGGACTATATTGGCCTGTTACCTATGTTAAGGGGTTATTATACAATTCAGGTTGTGTGTGACAAGTCAACTAAGAGGATGCACTTCTTGGAAGCTCACTCCATGGACAATGTGGGGGCAATGTGTGATAAGTTTATGGAGAGAGTTGTGGTGTTTGCACAGCACTCCAAAGAAGGTGGTATTTGGTATTAAGCAAGCATTGTTGACAGCACACCATCCTCAAACAGATGGTCAGATAGAGAGGGCCAATCAAGAACTGGAAGTCTACTTATGAGCATTTGTGGATTATTACTAGGATGATTGGATGGAGTGGTTGCCTTTCATCAAATTTTTGCCTACAACAATTGGGTGACAGAGTTTCTGGTGTGGTGAAAAGGTTACAATGAGAGTGAGGATGAATGATTGAGGGAGGATGATATGCCATATGTATTGGAGGCAAGAGTTCTGTACAAATGAGAGGATGCATGAAAAATGGTGACAGGGAAAGAGTTCATGAGTGGCACTGGGATAGGTGCCCAAAGTGGGAACTTTTTTTTTCTTTTCATTTCATTCTTCCTTTGTCCCTTCATCTGTCTAGTTGGCCCAGCACCCTTTTACAAGGGGGGGGGCGAGTGTCATGATATACACATGACCACTGTACTAGAGTAGTTAGGTCCTTACAGCATATTTCTTTAGCTCATTCCATTTTGTTTCTAGACCTTGACACTATCTTATGCCACATGTTGGCTTTTGTATCCTACCCATTAAAACCCTGCTTTTGCTGGACATCAGTCCTTCCTCTAGGTTCTGCTCAAAAGATAAGGATTCCCAGGTTCTTTTGACTAGGTCAAGGTCTAGAGCCTTTTTTTGGATGTGTCATTTTGCCATCTAGCCTAGCTCTCTCCTCCAATCTCTTCTTCCACCTGTTTTCCACTGTCGCTGGAGGCATGGAGGAGTCATTATCTCTAATCACTCTTTCACACCTTATAGTCCAGATCAGAATGGACTGGTTCCACTATGATTATCTTATACAGTCTGGACAGGCTATCTGATCTTCCTTCACCTCCAGTTATTATCATTGCTGGGCTATCCAGGATTTGTCCATAGATAGGGTGGCATCCATCCTTCTGGGCTACTCTTCTTCCATTTTGTCTCTGCTAATTTCCACACCATTTCTTGCCCAACACATTTACATTTTGTCAGGATATGTTCCAATGAGTCCAGCTCATTGTCATGTTTGCAGAGTACTCTCTATTTCAACTCAGCAGGATCCGTGGTCTGTCCCATTATGAACCTGTCTTGTAGGCATCATGGGGTACTATATCCATTTTCATGTGCAGCGGGCTATTGCCAACGCCATCTTGTTGTCTCTTCCTGCCCATACAAATACTGTCCGAGTCCTCGGAACGATTAGCTTGATTGCCGGATGAATCGACAAAAGCGCCTATTAGAAACTTTTTTGTTCGGAACCCTACAAAAATACAGAAAATCGCAGAACGGACTGTTACCAGCTAGGAAGACCGCTATCTTGGATCTGACATGACTATAACAGCCGTTTTCATGATGATACAGAATTGTCGTTCGAAGGTTTGGTGAATCGGGCAACAATCTTTACTTATAAAGCCTTCGTCTCAAATGCAGAACCAGCAGCCAATGACCTGATGATAGCAGGCGACGCTTCCCAAAGCTTCCAAAAACTATGCATTACATGATGCCAGGATAATAATATACATCTACTCTTTCCGCGTTTGCACCCTATCATCTTCCTCGTCGCTATCGCCCACATCAAAGATCGGAGGTCCATGCACTTCTGGCTCCATTGCACGCCCCTTGCCCTTGCCCTTGTTCTGCCAGCTGATACCATTACCATTAGGGAACTGACTCCGAGCCTCTTCTGCAGCTGCTTCATCATCCACCTCATCTTCCATGCGCCGGCTCGCATTCAGCGGGATACTTTCTTCCTCATTGCCACCAAGTTTCACGGCACGTGGTCGTCGAAAACGACACCATACAAATGTGCCAATACCCGCAAAGATGAGGACGAGGACCAGCGCAGCAGAACCGGCATTGTAGTATGCTGTTACAATCATGAGTGATTGTAGGTAGACAAATTGGACTCAGCGTACCTTCCCACATAGCCTTGTCTTGCTCTGGTGTCTTGCTAGATACGGGAGGTATACTTGGCTTCGCCTCTTCCTCACCAACAAAGACGGGCTTTTTGACATTGCCAAGGCTGCTCGGAATTTTTGCGGAGCCCTCGAAGATGGAGGAGAAGTTGAAGTCCATAAAGCGGAGGATCATATCATGCGTGACGTGAGGGAGGTCGTATGGTGCCATATGCGATGCATTAAAGATCTCAAAGGTACAGCGTCAATGAATTGTCTGCAGATGGAGTGTGCGTGGTCACCTTTGCGTATGTAAGGTTCCGTGAGGTTACCCATGTGCCTGCAGGCATAGCGTTCACGCTCCAAGATTGCGTTTGCACAGTCTGGAATACAAACATGAGCTTCGTGTACACCGAGAAATTAAAGAGAGCGAGAAACGCACTCCCAAACCTGTAGCACCATTCCAGGTCATCTCTTTGATCATGGACTCTAACCCCAGATAGTTGCAGATTAGGTCTTGGTCACCTGCAAAGATGAGCACTGGTATCTTGGCGAGCACCCGGGGGATAACAGTGATAGACGCATTCTCACTCAACTCGCGGAAAGCTGAATGAACCCCACCGCGGCACTCAATCCAGGAACCGGGGTGGGCATCTGCGTGAAGAGCCTTGACGACATCTTTGCGCTGTTCCTTGTTCAGTATCAGGACTAGAAAAGAAAAGGGACCGTGCATACGCCGAGAAAAGTGGTGACGCGATGGATGTCAGGAGGCCAATTCATGCCACAGTCAGGCATTGTATCGAACGATCGGACATCATAGATGTTGAGGCACATGTCCTTACCATCCACTCTGAAAACGGTCAGAGCTTCTGGAAAACAAGAAAGGGGGAAACCGACTGACTTCTTCTTCTGACTCTTGACAACGTCCATTAGAAGGGATTCACAGCCCTTCACTGACATTGGCTCCCGATCTTTGATTTTGTTAAATCCAGCCATACATTCTTCTGTTGCTTTCTTTGCCTCTTTCCAAGCCTGTCAAAAGTTTGTTTAGCAACACAAAGCTGTCAGAAGGACAAGAGCGACGACGGACATCAGAGTTTTCTTCGACGAGCCCAACCTTGACTGAGAAGTCTAGGTACGATGGGTACTGTCGTCTTGGGTCTATCCATCCATTCCCTATGGCGATGCCACGGACCGGAAAGGAGGAACTCAACATTGCATCAGCTATGGGTTGAGTGAGCAGAAAGTAGAAGATGACAGACGACGAACTTGCCAAATGCTGGGATCCATTGCCCGGCAAAGCTTTCGCCACCCAGGTAAGTCTTAGAAAAAAACAACAACAATTGTAGCTTGAATGTATAAACTGCTGGTTGACGCGACTCACGTCGACATCTTTGTACTCGGGAAACACCTGATAAAAATTGCGTAGAAACTCTAAAAACTGACTCGACGCCTGCATACACATTATAGCAGTGTCAGAAAATGGATTTTAAAACATACTTCGGCCATAGTATGAACATAACGATCCGTACTTGTGTACGAGAAACCTGTTCCTGCAGGCTGGTCGACTACAACATAGTTGAGTGATATACACGAGATAGAGGGGAAAGCCATACCATAGACCATCGTCATGTATTCTTCCCAACCACCTTCGGTTACCTTAAAGCTATCCTTCCCGTTCATCCTCCAAGGTCCAACCTCCATCATCAAGCCATCAAAGGACGAGCATCCAGGGCCACCCTTAAGGGTTGGAAAGGTTAACACGATAGCTCTGAATGGCAAACGAATAGCGTACATTGAACCAAAACATGAGTCTCCGTTTGTCCGCTATACGTCGATTCTTGATCATCACGAAGTACAAATGGGAAATGACATCAGTGCTTTTCGCCTGAGCAGCACTGGGGTCTGCGACAAGGTGGCCGGCGAATATTTGCAGAGGGTTGTTTAGGTCTTGTGTGATGCCCGGTATAGATGGCACGTAGAAAGAGGAGGCGGAGGGAACTACCGATGTGAATCAGGAACGTGTCTCATACGCATTTCAACGGCGAAATTTACCATCTCGAGGGACGGACAATGTATATGGAATTGCATGAAGGACGCCTATTATTCCGCATAAAATGCGGAAACAGAACGTAGACATTCGAAAGAAAGTATCGCCGTCAAGGCCGGGATATGAGCTAGCAAGGCTTCACGTCCACCGCAGTCGAAAGCACTTAGAGCTGAGGACGTGGAGTTGGAGGTTGTCGGAAAACGAGAAAGGCGTCTATGGTGGTGGCAGTTGGTGAAATGGGAGTGCACAAGCCGTGATCACAGCACGTTCGCTATTCCTTCGTGTTGACCGTCATCCATGAAGTTCTCTGCGCTGTACTTGGGCTTCTGTGCCCTCGCTATTGCGTCCGCAAACGCGCAGTACTTCTCCGCGGGCTGGACGCCTGGTCAACATGTCCCTCAACCGGAGCCCACGCCTGGCATACCTCATGTACCAGGACACGAAGTTGCGCCGCAACGTGCCGCCACTCCTCGTAGCATCTCCAATCTCTTCGACATAACCACACTCCTTTCGTCGCCTCTATCAGTATCTTTATTCTCGAAACTTGGCATTAACATCACGGAACGTTTGGAGTTTGCTCTTGAAAAGACTAAGGTCTGGGACAGCCGCATTCCTCTTATCACAGACGATAACTACCACGATTTGATCATCAATGAACATTTAACTTCCCAAGAGGAACAGGATAGGACCTGGATCATTGTCATGTAAGTTCGCGTCTTCTTATCGCGGATCGTCCTGACAGTTTGGAATAGTTCGGTCACTTCTGGCAGACAGGACGGCATATCTCTCTTCGTTGACACGATTTTTGATGAAGCTTACAATGAAACGGTTGTCGCTGGTGACCTCCCAAATGTTCGGTGGGGGCGTATTGACTATCTCAATGTCACCAGTGTCACCACCAAGTGGTGTGTTTGGAAGTACGTGTTGATACTTATCTTCTACCGAACTTCAATCGTTTAATGTAGATCCCAGTGCACCTTATCTCGTCGTTTTGAAAGATCGCGGTCGCGCCCTGCGCTTCTACCGACCTGGGAACTTGAGACTTAGGGCAGACGCCCTCCGCAGCTTCCTCCAGAACGAAGAATGGATGCTTACACCACCTTGGTCCTCGGTATGGGCCCCTGGTGGAAAGCGGTATTTCTCTCTTCTTTCATTGAGATGTCTTCCCTGCTCACACGACTCTTAGCGAGTGGATCTTGGACTACCTTGCGCTTATCATGACCAAAGTCTACAATGTTGTGGTCTTGCTCCCGCGTTGGCTCTTGTTTATCATTTCAGGAAGTATCGCATCTGTAATCATCAATTTCCTTCATAAACCTTCACCTACTCCCGTGACACTACGACAAACTCAAAATCAGACAACACCGGCCCAAGTGAACTCAGTGCAGCCCTCCACTGATGCCACGGCCAATTGTAAAGCTACGTCTGCCTTTACAAATCCTACGAAGCGCAAGAAGGTAAAAGCGAAGGATTCATCTACATAATTCTTGGACGGAGTTGTATCTATCGTGATACTCACTTGAAATATTGGAATTTATGGATATGTACGCGTACACTCGATCGAATGTCATCATAACTACGATCTCAACAGTTGACGCGTTGAAAGAGTGAAATGAAACCTAAGTAGACGTGATGAAAGTACTTAAGTAACGACTTAGCGAGTTATACATCAGCACCAGCTAAGGGTGACCTAAAAAGTCATTGGGACAAGCATGCGGCAAACTCCGGTTGATTTCTTCTGGTTTACGCGTTTCGGACGTGTTTCTATCCCGTCTTCTCTATGAATGGCTGAGAGAGCCTCAGAAAACTCTATCTCTGACCCTGATCACTCTCATCTAGTTAAAACCGTCTATTCAACCGCGTGGAATGATTTTTATGACTGGGAACAGTCTTACTGTCTTCAAACTCTACTCTCTTTAGCCCGAGTCCCGTCTCACGACACGTCCTACTACAGAAACAAAACTGTTCATGATGTAGACACATGTCCAAGATCTATTGCTCTCCGGAAATCTCAGATTGCTAACCACGAGTTCGAAATTTTCACCATAATTGATTATCAAGTCGATGGTGAACCAGAAACCGCGACACTTCCGGTCGTTGCCGTGAAAGGCACGCGTCCTTTTGAGCCCTGCGCTCCATACGAGATATGTACTCCTGTGAACAGGAATATTTCAGTTGGCGATGATTCACATTATATGCCATTCTTACCATTTATCGACGACCCGACATTCGAAGCCGAACGACACGCAGAAGAGTATGACCATTTTCAGTGGCAAATGCCTAAACGCGATCCTGATTGTAAGCCTCAACTCAACCCATAGGGTAATTGTTTCCATTTTCTTATTCGTTTCATGGAGTGGAAGTTATTGCGATGGAAGCGGTGCACGACCTACATCGCAAGCACCAATTATCATTTCAGGCGATAGACAAAACTGAAATCCTCCCCTTTCCCGCTCAATATCTAGGTCACCCTCGGTAGACTAGCCATTTTCTCTTCATACCCACTTCTGATCTCGCTCTTCAAGTGACTTCCCCGAATGGCCTATGATGCATGCACCGCTTTCGCACGTATCGTCTCATGCCAATGCAACAGTTCCTCAACGATTAGCAAGTCTCTCGGGTAATTTTTGCAGTAACATGAACTGCATCATTGGGTACTGTACCGTACACAGTAAGCTTCATGTTCAACTCGCCGTCTCCATACACAATTCAAAAGTGAATCACTAGTGTTAGAAATGCCGATGCCAGAATCGGTTCGACCCACCATACCCAGCAATGATTTAGTGTATTCTGTGCTAAAACCATGCGGATCGGATTGTTTTGTACTCAAAAACGTATCATCTTGTGTGAGTCATTCTCAACCGTCATTTGTTCTCCTCTTACGCGTTTAAAGGGTTCTCCTTGGAGTGACGAGGATGTTGAGACCCTGATTACGGTTCTGTCGCTTTCACCTGACCTTTCACCATGTAACCTTGCCGTCATTTGTCGGAAACCATGTTTCGAGGTATGTCAACCTTATTTGAGATTTGAGACGATCCCTTTGAGCATAACCAGGTATTCAAACGTCGAAGACGTTTATTTCCTGGTCCGATGTTTAGCAAAACCAACAAGCCAAGCGAAAAAAGTTCCAAGCGTACCCGACGTCTAATATTTGACGGTGAGAGGTTTTCGAATCTTTGGGCTCGACTGTGATCCATAAGTCTCTAGATCACAATTCGACAATTTTTACACCGTACGCGCATTCTACTTTGATTTGATTTGAAGACCTGGAAATTAATCACAGTATCTTAGGAATGCGCCTTGTTCACATTCTGGGCCGTGTGATGCTAGTTCTGGCTGTGCGTGTTTCAGAAACAATGCGCATTGCCAAAGAAGTTGTCGTTGTGACCGGAAATGTGAGCGTACTCTTCACTGACATCCATGACGACCTTGACTTCAAGATTCGTAGGTCCCCGACGGTGGCATGGCTGTACTTGCGCAAAAACAAAACAACAGAAGACCTGCGGGACTCCACGATGCTCATGTTTCCGTGCACGAAGAGAGTGTGACCCAGAGCTCTGTACAAAGTGTGAAGCAAGGTGTGTAGTCTGTCTACTATCCTATTTGCCTGGAAACCAGCGCCTAGCCCACATCTCACCTCCGTTTAAGAGGTGAAGATACTGAAAATTTCTGTTTATCTCTTTACTAACTGCGTTGTCATCCGGATGAAAGATTTTGAGAGCGATATTTGTAAAAATGTCTCCATACAACGAGGTGATCGTAAAGTGTGTGCCTATTATTCAACGTTTTCAACAAAATTTGATTCTATATGGCGTCCAAATTGAAGCGAACGCAAGTCCGACAGAGCAAGTGGGGCTTGGGCCTGTATATTGACGAAGAAGCGAAAGAAGATGAGTTGGTCCTAGGTCTGATATTATTATCCTTTACTCCTCGCGCGTGTTACAAATTACTTTTCCAACAGAATACACAGGCGAAATACTATACGAAATCACGACACTCTGTCGAGAGTAAGTATTTATCAACGTCTTTGGCTTGAAGACTTACAGAACTTCAAGCTTTGTATCGAAACATCGCGGACGGAGCTACCTCTACACGCTCAATCCAACTCAGACAATCGATAGCATCATGGCTGGGAATGAGTCTCGGTTCATCAATCATGATCCCAACCCCAATTGCCGTGCGAAAAGTGCGTGATGTCCGGATTGTTTGTTGAGCCTTCAATCTCAACACTTTTGGAATCATAGTTATATTAGTGAACGGTGAACACCGTATTGGTATCTTTGCCCGTGAGTTGCCTTCCTTCTTCTCCACCTCCTCTTATCTATACCTACTTCCTTCCGACTTGTCTCTTTTCCTGAGATGTCCAATGCTGACGTTACACTGCACGCTTCGGGTATCTGTTTAGGTTGCCATATTCCTTCTGAAACGGAACTTTTTCTTGACTATGGCCGCTATTTTTTTGAAAAGGATGGCGCAGGTGCAGAAGCTAATAACATCAGCCGTCATTCCATGACCCCAGATTTGGCCTCAGATCAGGTTGTTCACACCCTTGATCAGCATTCCTCGGACGAAACGTATGCTGGTAGTGAATCAGGATCACCGATGTCTGATAGGGGGTAACTGTTAATCCCCGCCGCCGTATTTCGTCTTGCGCAGATAATATATGTGAAGATGCGCCGTCAATGCAACACCCTTTTTTATGAGAAAAAATCCCATTCCCACTGGGGCCTTGTCCCATTTCGGGCTCTGTTCTACATAATGTCTACTTATTCTGACGGTCTATATTATTGGCTGTCGTGCGTGCGGTGACCTCTGCGTGCCCAGGTCTTGGGTCGTAATCCATATTGTGTCTATGGTAGGCATATCTAGTGTGAGATGAGTTGTGAGTGTTAGTGTGTGCGTGTCTGCGGTTCATCTCGCTAGTGGTTCCTTATTCTCTTCTCCCTTGGTTCGGTCTTAGGTCTCTGTAGGGTCTTCCAAATTTTTGTGGGATGTGTCCTGGAACAAAGTTTTCATGGAACCGGGGCTGACCGGAGTGAATCGAACTGCATAGTAGTTACTTTTTGATCAGCTTCAAGTCACTTATCTGAATCCGTGGTCTGAGAAATAAGCGGAAACAAAGACTCACATGACTGACAAATGACGGGTGTTTCCGAGCATACCCGACGTTCTGGTCAGAAAGGAACCATTCAATACCTATAGACAAAATCCCAACAATGTCAATGGCTCTTCTTGCCCGTTCTTCCGTTCTTCGCCAACAAGTCTTTACGCGCGCGCGTTCTTTCCACACCACCTCTGTTGCACGAAGTGACCACGGTCACTACCATGTAGGGTCACGCCTCCAAATCCAATCTTAAATACTCATTTGGGCTGGATGCAGCATCTCCCTTTCCAGTTCCCCGGAAAAAACAAGGCTGCCTTTGGGGCTAAGGTCTTTCTTTATCTTTCCACGGGTTTCGCGATCCCTTTCGTTGCTGTTAAATGGCAACTGTATGGTATTTTCTTCGCACCTAGATTTGGACTGCCTAACTTCTTTGCAGGAGTAAATCTCAAGGTGCCTGAAAGACTAGAGTTAAAGTGGATCAAGCAAATCATCTTGTTATGTCCTACAGATTAGTCCACGTATAGATATATACAAGTTCTTTTCACAAAGATCATTCCAGTATCATCCCCTCTTCCAAGTCGCTATCCTGCATTGGAAGCAATTCGCACATTATTCTGCCTGTCTCCACCTCACTTTCGTCCTCTACACTCATTTTCTTGGGACTCTTGTCCTCAGCAACCAAATCTTTTCCCAACGTCTGGACTATTCTGCAATCACAAGTCCTTGCGATGAAACCTGAATCACCATCAAGCGCGTCCAGGGCGAAGAAGGAGGCACGCCGAGATGCAATAATCGGGTCACGATCCTCCGCGCTTGCGAGTACAATGTCGTGTACGACCACTGTTCTGCCATGATGAGTTTGATCTCCAATATAATGACAAAGTTTTGACCTTGAGCCATGGTCAGTGTTCCTTTCCTATCCTTTGTGTTATTTTGAATGGCGAGTCGTCGACATCCCTGCCTTTGGAATAACTCAAATAATATCTTTGTTGGATGATGTGAAAGGGTCTTGAGAGTGATGTGTTTGTCGTAGAAGGGCTTCAGCAGCTTCTCAAAAAGAATTTGGATCCCTTCTGTCGAAAACTGGTCTCCAACATAAACAGCGCCCATTATCGATTCCACGATATCAGAAAGGTACTATAAGACATTGTCAATAAACATGGATGAGAAAGAGAGGGATGTCGACTTTTGGTGCAGTAAGTTCAAGCCAGAACTGGCCAGGTGGACGTCCTTCTAATTCTGCCGCTTGATATTCTTTCAATCTGGAGGCCTCTAGCTCCGCAGCATAATCGCGAATGCTGTTATGAAGTGGTTGCGATCTGTTGAAAAAATGCTTATGGAGTCCAGAACAAACACATATTGCCGCGAGTGCCGAGTTCGACACCATGGCACTCTGGGTATCCATTGAGATACGTACGAAGGAAACCCACAGTGCAAATGGTGCTTACCTTTAGAAGTGTAAGTCCGCCAGGCGTGAGCTGTTGTTCCCGTTCATAAAGATGTTGGATCACCACTAGCTCAGAATATCAAGCTCCTGAACAGAGATGATCATGCGTACACGTACTAAAATCGAGTATCGCGTCGCCAACGAACTCTAATCGCTCAGTGAACATTGAATCATGGCCTGCTATCGAGGAATGTGACTGGCACAAAGGAATAAATCAAATGACCATGAATGTTCTGTGTGAAGAAAATAACGCACCAATGCCTGGGATAAAAGTTGTGGTTGCTTGACCTTGTAACCAATAATAGCTTCCACCCTTTCTATTGAAGCTTGGTTCAGAGACAAGCTGAGAGGGGCTCGTGTGCCCTTCTTTGCGAAGTCTGACCATGCATTAATGCCCAAAATAGGTATTCCAAGTGCTTTAGTGACCTGAAGCGCCGTCTCGTGGCCGCCTGTCAGGTATCCAGCCGCAAGAATGGCTTCAGCAACATCAGCCACGGCCTGTCCATAGTGATCTTCAGTATTGTCATTTTGAGAAGTAGAGAAAGATCAAACCTTGTCTCCTAACCATTGCGAATGCTCATCTGGACTTCTTTTCTTCCGCTTCTTCCTCTTTTTCTTTGGGTTTTGCTCTGTAGTGTTTTCGACGTCCTGGGTTTGATGAAGAGCAGACAACTCGACGACTTCTGCTTCATCACCTCTGTTCGCAGGCGACAGGGGAGTAAAAAATGGAGGAGTCCATAATCTTGGTGAAAAAAATTTTGATTGGATATAGCTGGGAAACCCGGTACGGCACGCGTGTCGAAAAAGTGATTTATTACTGATCAGATCCTGTCTTGCGTTGTGTAAGGAACTTTCCTTCTGGGTAGGGCGTGAAACGAAGAGATAAGTAGAAGAAATGAATTTCAAGAACGCGTCGCCTTTGAATAGATTGGTCAAAGAAGGTTACGTCACACTAAAGACGCACCAAGCAGCTCGAGGCGTTCGTAATCATACTCAGCGCCACAAGATGGCGTACATAGAGCCATATGAAGGTACGTGTCCGCTATTTTGTTATTGAATAATTTAGCATTCAACTCTTTTACCAGAAGAAGTTCATCTATGCGCCGCGTTATGGATGGCAGAAGTCTGGCAGACCTTAAAATACTGATAGATTGCTCAGGAATCCGATGAGACTGATATCAAACGGGCTCACCTAGCGGGCAGTGTACACTTCGAACAAAGTTCAGGTATCAAATCTGACAAAATGGTTGAAAAATACAATCAAACAACCAAGATCGCGCTCACACTTAGCATGAGATTTGAGCTGAGTTGTTGGACGGGAAGTAGGGTTCAGCTGGTTCAAAACAGCTGGAATAATTGCGACTTCGATCAAGGGTTGATTAACATCGTGCAGATCTTCGAAGCCCTTCCGTCGAGCCTTGGTGTATTCAAGCATATTCTCGAATGCGGCCTCCCGCTGCGAAGAGAGCGATGAGTTGATCAAGGTTCGTGATAGTTATCAGCTGACGCACTGGACTGTCCAATGGTTTGCTTAGTGGAGACAGATCTCGTCTGAGTCTTACAACAGTGTATCGTCTGGAGAACTCCACTGAGCGATCTTGGACAACTGCATCATTTAAATCTCTCTCGAGCTCATCCAAATCATCTGTTCTGAGTGGAGTATGGAAATTATGTCCAGCCAGCGAAACGAGATCCCAGCGAATGTAATTAAAAATGGAGAAGAGTTTGAAGGGCGAGACAGGATCATTCTGGTCGGCCGACAACCAGGTATCGGTGAGGGGTGCAAGAAAATATGCCATGTCCGACACTGAACACTCAAGTGGTTTGTTTGAGAGGGTGCGGCATACTCTGAGGGTGTACTGATGGAGATCGCACAGCTGCGCTTCCTCGATTCGAAAGGGCGTACATCGTTCAATGGAGACGACGGCCGGTATACCAGAGTGAAATATCTTGAAACTCGCCAAATTAGGTAGAGGCTGTCGAGTCAATATAACAAGGGGTGCATAAGCCTGCATGTCATTGTCTGGGGTGGTCGAAATGATAAGGGGATAAAGTAATGTCATCGTAGCGTTTCTTGCATTGGACCAGAAGTCTGGCTCCTTTCGTAGATAACGTCGAGTGCCAATCGATTTGGCGTAGAGTCCCTGGTCGAAACCATTGGAAGCATCGGTCTGTAATGCAGGCGGAGGAAAGAAGGAACAATCTAGAAGTCCTATCGAATAGAGGTGATGGCAGAATGTGAAACACGCGGCGCTTCTAGCGTCAGACTCGGTTTGACGAGGTGGGCCAGTGAGTTGAACGAGTCCAGGAAGCGTGAGGGTACAAGTAGAAGCAAGTCCTGTTGTAGATTGCGTTTTCTTAAAACTGGATAACACTTGGGCTATCGTGACACCATTTAGTTGGCCTACTAAAGCAATGCGATCCACAGCTTCCACGGAGTCTCTTGGATATAAACGGCTGCCAGTAGTAGGATCCTGAAGGAAGGTGGGCGGAGTGATGTGGCCTCCACGCTGTATTGTTGAAAGGTTGAGTGTTGCATCGGACTGTTCGTCGCCTTCTGGACAAGCCTCGTTCTTCTGGATCATATGAATGACATGCGTCTCAGCCTGACCAATATCCTTGCCGAAATCTAGAAAACCAAGATCAAAACTACAGGATCGCCGGCATAAATGTCACTGATATACTCTCAGAACATTATTAACGTACCACACAATTACTGATGCTGAGGACATGCTAATGCCTCGAGGCAGTTCCGTCATGATCAAAATGTTATAAATCCCTGCTTCAAAAAAGTTGGAGATGGAGATGTCCTGGGATAGTAGGTTGAATTAATCCGAAAGTGTATTCTGTATCTATAAATCTTACACTATGTTCACGTGGGGCATGGCGAGTGTCCGAGGTTACGAGAAGTGGACGGAAAAAGAGGGGACGGTCATCTAACATTCGGAGCATGTCCCTGATGGCTAAGCCAACAACCTGCCTTTTTACTTGGAAAACATCAGACTGGTTGAACTGCAATATTCGCAGGTTTGATACCAAAGATAATTCCCCGAAACGCCTCCTGATACGGTCCGCATAACCTGAGAGCCTTCACCAGCATTACGAACTTATCGGTAACAT
This sequence comes from Termitomyces sp. MG145, assembly GCA_003313055.1. Lineage (NCBI taxonomy): Eukaryota > Fungi > Basidiomycota > Agaricomycetes > Agaricales > Lyophyllaceae > Termitomyces > Termitomyces sp. MG145. Next base: position 143,591 of record QGOB01000803.1, read on the forward strand.
TGAACTTTGAGGACGCGGGATTCAGATTGGGAAGAGTGAAGGTCCAATCACGAATGCATTTATGAGTTGACTCCGAAATAGGTATCCAATCGTTTGCGACTCCGAAATCGCAACTGCTTGACTCCCTCAAAGTGCGCCGCCAGAAAAGGTCAGAAGCACAAGTCCCCACTTCATTGAGCACGGCGTATGAGTCATCAGAATATTTCCGGATAAAGCCGTCCGTAGACTCAATCGAATGTAGTGATTGCAACTCTTCAACCAGCGTAGAAGTGACAGTCAACGGTATTTTTCTGTAAAAGAGAACAACTTGTGAGGAATGTGCTGAGGGTTGATTCAATGGGTAATCATCTAGATGAAGGACTTTGAAATCCGTGATGCCTTCTAAACTAGAAATCTCGGACAGTGCATTTTGTAAAGCGGAGGGCAGAAAACCTAGTATCCGAGGACGCGATAGTTCATCAGTCGCCAGATAGAAGTCTTTCATGACCATTTGTTTGGAGGGAATCTGACCACATGATTCACTTAAATTAGCGAAGATTAACATATGAAGTTGGGTCATAGCAAGTTCTCCACAGTTGAGAGCCTCGTGCAGCAACTACAAGATAAGAAGCGTCTTCCACAGAAACACTGAGATTTTGCACTCACCTCTGGGGTAGTGACAACAACATCGTTTTGGAAGAGGTGTTCCCAAGTTTCTGCTCTGGACTTGTCACTTCTTCTATACTGTCCGACCGATAAGCTCGGGGCCAAAGAAAAAAGCTTGTTACGATAAACGACACACAAAGACTTGTCTCTGCATGTGTCCCATTATCAGTGAGAGATAATCCATGAATTCTGAATTGACAGATACAGACTTTACCACCAAAAGTGAAATTCGAGGACCTTTGGTTGTGGGATTGCACCGCGATTTTTCCACTTCAACAGCGGAGACGATGAATGGAGTCAAGATCTGTATGATCACTATGAGAAGGAAACAAATTTTGAGTTCATCTCTTCTGTTCTTCAAATCTGGGTCCACGTACACTCTTCAGAAGGTAGTATCAAAATTACTGACACGGTCGGGAACGTGAGTAGACAAACGAAGCGAAGTAGAAAGAATTACTATTTTGCCGTCGAACTTGTTCCAGTAGTTCTACGTTCAAGAGTGTGTCGGTTCGGTCAAGTCTGACTCTTTTCCTGGGCGAGTCATCAAATTCGAGTGAATCTTGATGACGGCGCTTGTGTCCATTATCCTCAGCGTGAAGACCTTTGATTGGTCCAACGTCAGATGGATGTGCCGCTGCAGTAGAATCCAAACTGGACATGCTGCTGCTAGGTCCATCCAACGTCTTCTGCTGAATGTTGATGGAAGGATCCTTGTCCTTCCATGACCGCTTCCAGACTCTCAGCATAGACCTTGGTGCCTCAATGGTGCCACGATAAAAGATTTGAAGGACTCCGAAGTGAGATGTGATGTCGTGGTTATGTAACGAGGTATATATTTACCCTACTTCGACCCACTACTTCAGAGTCATCGGGTTTCATCTTACTTTTCGCTTATTCCTCATCTTCCTTTCGTCGTCCAAATCATCTATTAAGGCATGTGTATCTAAGATAGAAGACAGCTTAACTTGTCATTGACTCATCTGTGCCCTCAATGAATAATGCTTCGGTTGTGCAAGCACTTGGGAAACGGCTCGATACTCCGCCCGATGGCGAATATTGTCGGATCAGTCGCAAAAGAGTAGTAACGAACCCTTGTCTTCCAGAGCGCCTTCCATCTAATGGTATCTCGATCAATGCTCATGAGAATGACCTTCTGACATCACTTATAGGATTCATACTTCGCGAGGCTGAGGATCTGGCACCCAGAGCTATTCTTCGCCAGCTACGCCGTAGTCCTACACCACCAAGCCCAGGTTTGGATGTTCGTCCAGTTGCCTCGACGCGTAGTCGAACGGCAAGCCAGTCGTCAGAGGTGCCATTATCATCTTCTGCCCCACAATCTTCGAAGATTCAAGCGAACACAGTCACATCCTGGAAAGAACCTCAGGTCAGCACTTTTCTCAAGATACGAGATTACGTCATGTTTATGCCGCCTGAATTACAGCCCTTTGAAGTCTTTAGGGCAGTTGAACGTAAGGATCTAATGTTTCTCATGGAAGTTCGTGATCGCGCCTTTCCTGTAGGTTTCCTTGACCCTCTCACTGTATCCAGCTTCTGAACCTGATGTTCATCAAGCTTCTCCTCCGGAAAACTGGTGACGCTACTCCTTTACTTCATGCTATGCGTATCGGACAGTCCCATCGTGACGTTGCGATTGTATTATTGGGGGCCTTCTCACGCTACATCAATCATCTGAATGACGAAGATATCCTGAAGCCGCGCACAAAAGTGATGTTAAAAGCCTTGCGTACGTTTTCTCATTTTGATTCTATCAACAGTGTAAAATCTTTAGAAGGGACTAATTTGAAGCTTGCAATTGACTACGGTCTTGCCAAGTCACAAAGTGACTTGACAGCTTCGTTCTTACAGACCCTGGTCATGAGTGAAGGCGATAAATGGGTTTGGGCACAAGTTTCAACTATATCGCATGCTTTGAATGCCGGCACAGCAGGACAGCCGGTCAAAGCCGCTGAGTCTGCCGTGCGCCGTTTTGCGACAAAGGAGCTGGGTAAGGCGGACCTTATAGCTGCCTTGGAAGACTAGTAAGTTCAGAGTGTAATCGTCAGTGAATTTTGACCACAACTTTTCTAGCGTGGGGAACGCTACTGTGTTTGTGCTTGGCTCCTTCTTTCCTCAACGTTCCTCACAATGAAATCTAGAGATCTATTGATGTTAGCAGCATGGTCTAGTGTATTAACATCTGTATCAGGCGAGATGATCCCAGTAAGTTCTTGATTTTGCCTTGCAACAACTATTCAACGTCCACAAGTTCTACTATTTCGCTCGGGACACTCGCGTCTATAAAGCTTTCGTTGATAGGCTGGACCAGCACAAAACTGTCATCCAGAACTCACTCAGTCGACGTCTCAAATGGCAATTAAGGGTTCTTCGGGCAGTCCTCGAAGGAAGAAATACTACATATCGTGTGAGTACACAATGGGTCTGCAATCCAGGCATCGCTCATCGATCGACAGAGAAAAGTAGAGTTACTAAGTGGTGAATTGGATCAGGGTGAAGGGGTGTGAAGGAGTGGAGCTGACCTCTTCTATTGTATTCTGTCTTCGGGGGCTGACTCTCTAGGGCTTATCAGTGGCATCAGACGTGCCTGACATGCCATCAAACCCTTTATCATCTCGGATCGATGTTTGACTCTCCTCGCTTGTCTTATTGCTCGTAAAAGGTGCCCGACCAGTCCAAGATCTCACATGGTTGTAGGCGTATCATCGAGCATATAACAAACGTTTTTGATCACCTCACCGCTTTGTCTATGGTCTAACTGCCTCACGTGAGTGATACAGTTGATACAACGATTGTGAACACAGGTATCGAGGTGAATGTTATGCCAGTCAATTGGCTACATTCCTTTGTTTTAGCACATGCAAGATGTTGTCTAGGATGAATATGTAATCTTCAAATTGAATGAATATGGATAGTTGCCACAACCATACTAGTGGTGGAATGGTTGACTATGGGCGAAAACTGAGTCCTTGCCACCATACATAGATGCCGACCACAACCAAACTAAACACTGCTGGTGATAAATCTAGCTGAACTATGGCGTATACCCATGCTGTCGCCAAAGGAGGGCACTGGATGTACATAAATTTAGATGGCAAGTTGGGATGGTCGCTATAGACAGACCTGTTTCATGTTTACCAGCCATGACCCACGATTCAGCAGATATAGCATCCTACTACCGGATAAAATTCCCAGAATGAAGAGAAATATCTGCGTCTTTCGATAGTTTTTGTAGCGTGTTGCTGTATGGGAAAACATAAGCGGGGTTATGTGCACAACAACCATATCACATACTGTAGAATACAAACAATGAAATGACTAAAGGAAAGTCAGTATACTTCCACATCAAGAATAACAGCGCACTTGGCACCCCCGAAACCATTCTGTCAACCAAGGTATTTAATTTCGGATGTTTTCCGTATTGAAAGTGAATGAGGCTACTCATAGAGATCAATAGTTAGCTACGAACAACCCCAAAGACGCACATTTCCATGAGAAGCAGAAGAAAAGAGATAGGAATAATGTAAAGAGTTGCATTGAGGATTTCTTCGACCAGAGGATCCAAAACCCTTGTCTCCTCCATTGTAGGCTCAGGCGGAGTCTTCAAGTTCTTCAAGACCCCGGACTCGTTAATCAAGCGCCATTGCTCCTCTTCAGGTATGTCTGTCATTTCTAAGGAGGAAAAAGCCGTCCTCGTTTCTGACCCCTGTGCATCCGTGCCATCGTCTCAGTGGTGACCGTCAATGTCACATATGTCACGTTGATGACTGACCAAGAGCTCCTTGACATTCTACAGGCGCACGGAGAGCGCTTCCTCGACTCATTCTCACTTCCAAACATCAAACTTGATTCTAGAAAGCGAAAAAGGTCCAATGACGCATCAGCCTTGAGCATTTCCTCGACTGTGGAGAAAAGCTACGATGAAGAAGAATGGGAGGGCATCACTGAAGAACTTGCAGACGATAATGATGATTATTCAGAGCGCGAATCAATTCCTGGTATGTTTAAGCTTAGTGTTATGTATTCACCAGCAGCAGACTTTGGGCACGAAGGTGACAAGTACACAGTCACGGGCTCCTACCCTGATTCAAAAGTTGTTGTATTTCAAGACATACGCCGGACTACAGAGCAGCATGGTTCGACAGCGAGTTCTCGGACGGGGGGTTTTATGGTATGCTTCTATATACTCCTATGACTTTGTGTCCTCATCATCAATATTGCAAGTCTTCCAGAATTTCCAAATTGCGTCAGGATGAGCCCAGAGCTGTGGGAGATAAGTCAGAGGAAGAAATCGATGATGAACGGTACGTCTAGAAATATGGCGAGGGCCTCCAGTTTGCTTAGTCCTTTTATCAGCACAAACGCGCAGAACGATGCAATACTACATCGTTTAGTTCATACTAAGTTATTGTCTGGTTCTTTGAATCCGGATCTTGAGATGACACCTGCACGGCGCCGCAAAGCCTTGGCTGGACGTGTACTTGAGCTCACTGGTGCAGCAAAACTTGGCAAGGGAGAAACATCTGTTCGTGACATGGAGAGAAACAAAGCTTCTAAGCGCGTGCGTGACGGCTTGAAGGAGAAGCAAAAACACCGAGCAAGGCAACGGCTCGAAGAGGTGAAATTAATATAAACCCCGTCTACGATTATGACTGACGCAATACCAAGGCGAAAGACCTTGGTAACTATCACCCGACTTTAAAGAAGTTGTTCGAGGACTCAGGAGCCCCTTCGATCAAGAAACGAGAAAGGGGCCTTAGGATGGGTGTTGGAAAGTTTCGTGGTGGATCTTTACATCTTGGTCAGGAAGATTTTCGCGCGATTAATGGAGCAGGTCGAAGTGATTCGCGTTTGCGAAGTGGTAAGAAGAGGGAGCGAGGACGCGGTTAAATGAACAAGACGGTCAAACTCAGCTGAACAATACTTATTCAACAAATACGCTACTCTTATGATGTTGGAATATTCTTCCTAATCGACGCTTGTATTTAGCATGTCAATGCATCCTAATTGTTTTCTTTTAGAAATATTGGAAAAGAGACAGTTATACCATTTCTTTGCAAATTTTCTTCTTTGTTTCAATTTGATCCAAACAGGCCAGTAGTGATGGTGCCTCGAACGACCCACTGCTACAGAGGGGTCTGAAATTCACGGTCATACCGCCCTTTGATTCAGTACTATTCACATTCTGGCTTACGTAGATACTCGATCAGACATGTGCCCAGAATCCCCCATGCTGGTCGCAATCCATCAGATCATCTGCAGATCTCGTTCATTAATATGGGACTACGTCGGGGCGGTAGTACAACAGCTCATTTGCGGATATGTCGGAGAGACACAGCGTGGTTTGTGATTGGAATCCTCGAACTCGCCCACTCTGTCCTTGATCAATTGCGATGCAAGTAGCAAGGCTACGATTACATACCAGTCTGGGTTGTTGCTGAGCTCTGAGGCTGACAGTGGAATGATTGGTGACTCGAATTTATGGAAAATTATCTGTCGCTCATGCTTTCAGTGACTTGTTGATATCATTCTCGAGATTTATACTCAGTCTTACACGGAACCTGTCGCTCATGAACGTCCGTTGCTTTTTGAATCATCCAAAAGTAACCCATCACGTCTGAACCTAGACCTTGGAAGGGACTCATCTCACTGCTCTGGATCTTGATGTGGGCACGTGTCAAGACTTCTCTATCGGATTAATTGATAGGCTCGCTTGATTCTATACCTCTAGTCTCAAGACCAGAGGGCATAGAGAGATGGGAGTGGCTCCGTAAACTGGGTGGGACGGTTGGGTCCCCGTCTGACAGATACTCATCGAGGGGAACACCAAGTCGAGCCATAAATTCTGAAGAAAAACTACATTTATCCCCTTTCAAAAGTTGCTGAGGCAACATTCAACAGCTGTATTTTCAGCATGACAACAAATGTCCTGACCTACTGCTGTTCACGGACGAGATGTATCCTATGATGCTGGCCTCTTCCATTTCGGGCATCATGGGAATGTGTAGCTCCACGCGTCGCGGGAAAGAGATTTGAGATAGCCAAGAAATAGCATACTCTCCCTTCAGAGCTAAGTAGAAAAAGAGGCGAACATGAATCTGGTGTCACGTTTCAATGTTCATCTCGCGAACATGGGTCATGGAGGGTAAAGTCTGACTTCTTTATAACTTCAGTACGATGGATCTCTAGAAGAACAGAAAAGTTAGATGCATCACGAACTGGCTGTCCCCAAAGACAGTGTATCCAGTTAGACATTATAAGGCCATTCATGTTTGTATTCAGAGTCTTTGCGCCTGGATCTCACTCCATTGTAACTGCCGCACATGCGATAAAGCCTGTGTGACCTTGCTGATAGCGTCCGCCGTCGCTCCGATTGATGAAAGGTCTATTGCAGCCTGTGGCTCGGCGGCAGTTCTCAGCCTAGTGCATAATATTTGAAGCGTGGACTGCAATGCTGAAGCTGAATTCTCCAGAGCCTAAAGTTGGGGGGTTCCCAGTAAAAAGTCAGCCAGTATCCAAAGCCTGAATGTTAATCGTTTTTACCAATGAATGTTCAGATTGAAGATGCGTGATTGTCGCTGACGTCTAGAATGCCAAAGATAGAATCATGATGATACACATGGTCGAAATGTCACGCACAGCAGGTGGAACCTGTACCAGAGGTTGGTGTACAGGTGTGGCGGCGGGCTTATGGAATGACACCAATCAGGTAAATCAAGCATGGGAATGGTTCCTTCACTCACACGGGACTCGTTCTGTACATGGCTTTGCTCAAGGCTAATAAGAGGCGAAATTGTATTGGTACCGCCATTCCCTGGGCGCAAGATTTCCGGATTAGTGAGGACTAAACGCTCTCTTCCAGACCAATCAAGCTCAGTGAGATAGATTCCACCACAGATCACACATTCCTATGTCTATGAGCAAGGAAGGATCAGTCATCAAGTGGCATACGAACCTTCCTAGAATCCTTCTCGCCTCCAACTTTGGGAGGCCGAACCAAAGGAACACCATAGCATCGGATGCTCGGACATTCATCTCCTAACATAGCCCAGCCCTTCAGAAGGCGCTTGCCAATCTCGGCTGAAGCAATGTCGGACTGTTCGCGGCGGCGCCTTGATTCCTCGGTATCGGCAGGAGCAAAAACAGGAGAACTTAATGCGCTGGATACTTCCGTAGGAGGGGTGGATGAGCGGGATGGATTCGAGTCTGATGTTGCATTCGACACTGAATCAGATGTAGTCACGGTGCCCTGTTGACAGGATTCTAAGCAAGAGACACGTTCGTTCTGGCCTTGACTGAGATTTTGGAGTGCGCACCTCGAGAAGCGGTATCACAATTGGCACAAAAGTAAATAACCGGAGTCCTACCGTTCGGTGAACGCATCAAAGGTACGCTACAGCTCGGCGTTTTGCAAGATTGGTCAGTTAACACCTGACGAATTCCGATAAACTGTCAATTGAGCAGAGAGGATAGACACACCCAGCCTTTCAGCATGTATTCACCGAGCGTGTTGGAAACATCAGCGACGGACGACATTTGAAGAAATCTTTCGTGAACAAAGTCTTGAACCACGTTTTCAGGGAGCTCAATGGAGTCATGTGACAAATCTGACAGGTCACATGGTAGTAAAAGTTCGGTGGCTCGAGAGTTTCCTATTTTGGCAACTGCCACGACATTGGGGGACCGCACACGTCGACAGGAAGCACTACATTGCTCGCTGGATCACCTCTGATAACAAACCTCATGAGGTGGGCCAAGTATTGGCCCGAATACTTCTTCGTAGTCCTTGTTGTTGCGATCAATGGATCCCGGCGGTTCTGGTACACTAATGCAACAAGTGCACCATTTCTTGTGACAGGAACTGGATGGACTACACAAAGGAAATTGGCGACTAGGTAAGCATGTCTGTGTGTTATTTTCTACTTCTCTGATGTTAAAGTCTTGGAAGGGAGAAAATTCGCGAATTATGGTATCACGGATACAATAATTACATGACTTACGGTCAGTACTAAGTTCTCCATGAATTGAGCATCGTTGACCAACCCTGTAGCATTCCCGATGGATGAGGTATGTTATTAAGGAACATAACCTCAGTCAAGATTCATATTCAAGCCAGTTGACACCCCTCTCATGCACCGGGCAAGGTCCCGATTGGGGCAATCCGTGAGTGAGTCAGACTGCTGTACGAACGTACATTCAAGCAGGTACTTGACAAGGTGGAACATAGCATCCAACGACGTTGCGGGAAATTTCTCCCTGACTCTCATTGATGTCATCGATACTCTGGTTGTTCTAGACGATCGGCAGGGTTTTGAGCAGGCTGTCAAGAACATCATCAATTGGGTCTCATTCGACGTGAATACCAAACCGCAAGTCTTTGAGACAACAATCCGCGTTATGGGCGGCCTGCTTTCTGGTCATATATTTGCCAATCAATCGGGACAACCATTTTATCTCCCTTGGTACCGCGGTGAACTGCTGGAATTAGCACACGACCTTGGAAAAAGGCTCCTTCCTGCCTTCAAGACACCCACGGGCCTTCCTTATGCCAGAGTAATCGATAGTTTGTCCTTACATACGTTAGGCACTGAAAATAGCTCTAGGTAAACCTACGGCATGGGGTGATAAAGGGCGAAAGTTTGGAAACATGTAAGGTCTTAATGTTTTACTAGACGTAACTCAAAGCGACCAGGTACCGCTGGGGCTGGTTCTCTGATACTAGAATTTGCCACTCTAAGCCGACTGACTGGCGACGATCGTTTTGAGAAAGCGGCACATAAAGTGGAATTTTGTCTTCTATGGTTCTGCTTGTTAAAGCTAATCGACCAATGTGTGCAGGCATTCTTCGGGATCTGGAACCGTAAATCTAGTATCGGACTTGTAGGAAACACTATTAATACACGGACTGGGGTTCGTAAGTCAAGGTCTACCCTATACCCGATTCTCATTCCTGTGTTTACTAGGCATGGACATCCCCTGAGGTAACGAGCATCGGTGCTGGTGTGGACTCATTCTACGAGTATGCTCTGAAATGGTATATCCTAAGTGGTGTGTGATCATCCATTTGGCATAGCTTTGATTTTTACAATCTCCAGGTGACGTTGAATACCTTGACGTTTGGGAAGAAGCTTATGCTGCCGTAATGCGTTTTTCGAGGGCGACTGACGGATTTTGGGTGAGTTGGCGTGCTAACTATGTGGAGCTATTTATACGATTTCTCACTTCCTTCAAGTACCGTACGGTACACATGGATAGCGGAGACGTGGCATATTTTACAGTTGATTCTTTATCTGCATTTTGGCCCGGACTGCAAGTGCTAGCAGGGGATGTTCAGAGTGCAATCAGACTACACCTAATCTGTAAGTCCCACCCTGCCTTTTCTTGGCTACTTTTCAAACCCTTCAGACTACAATCTATGGCGGAGCCATTCTGGACTACCAGAAGTTTATGACACAAATTTTAAAAAAGCTACCTCTCATCAGTACCCTTTACGACCTGGCGAGTTTTTTGTAATTACATTTTGAATTGCGCTCTCATCCGCTTTAATTAGAATTTATTGAATCAACATGGTATCTCTATCGAGTGATCAAGCCTTTTCCTGTACGTTCAACAGGTCACTGATCACTCTACAGGCGACTCGAGATCCTTTTTATCTTGACGTCGGAGAACGCGTTCTATTTGACTTGATTACTCGATCAAAAGTCGATTGTGGGCTTGCTGGCATCCAGGACCTTAGGACCAACAAACGAGACGATCGAATGGAATCTTTTGCACTGTCGGAAACGTTGAAAGTCAGTGTTTTCAAGGAGCCTTCATGCTGTCAACTGATGAACCGGTAGTATCTCTATTTACTCTTTGACGAGGACAACCCGTTACATAGTAACCACTCAAACTATGTCTTTACAACCGAAGGACACATCCTTTCTCTCGGCCGGCAATATTTGAAGCCAATTTCCGCTTCACGCAGAAGACTCCGTCACATAGACAATCATCAATGTCCAATGTATAGGCCATTCATTCAGGCCTCCAATCGATCTGATCAAGTCGATGGTCTAGTCCAAGGTGTTCAAAGTCGCCCTGATTTTGAGTATGCACGATCCTTGGTCGGTCTGGCCCCGCCTCAAAAAGATATGGATACTTGGTCTCCATCTGGTTGGTGTGAAAGACCGCATGTCGACCTCTTTGTGAGCATTTTACTCTAACTGGTTGCTCTCCGTAGTGATCAAGACGTGATCTAGTCCTACGATGTTGTCCTATCCGCAGACGGGAGGGCAGTTCCAGAGGATCTAAGTCCAAGCTTACTGAAGTTGGGTGTTATTCCGGATGGATTCATTATACAAAATGTTACTGGTATCCGAACCCACATAGTTCGGCGATTGGATGGAAACGGCTACGATATCAGAAAATGTACGACATACCTTCTTTGCCTTCGTATTATTGGTCCTGACATTAATCTTGTTAGTGGGACACTACACGGTACAAACCGGCCATATCGTCTACATCAATGACTCTTCGTTACTTGCCCATCTTGATGAGAAAAAAAATCATGCAAAGCCTCTAGACCTCGACGTTCTTCTTCGGTTCTACGCGGAAGACGTTGACTCCTTGGTACAGATCCAGACCGGCTTACCTGTCACCACTTCAGATGACATGCAAGTTTTGCTTGTCGGCTACACTGCTCAATTTGGAGGAGCCCTCAATATGAAACCGCATTCAGATCCCGACTCTTTGCAGTTCGCCCATCAAAGCGGAGTCAACGTCGATAGGGATGCTGATAACCCACTTGGCTGCGCTCCATACAAATATTCACATCCGTCCAGCGTCCTTGTCGTTCATCGAGGCGAGTGCACGTTCCTGGAAAAACTCATATACGCGCGAGATGCGTCCGCGGCGGGGGTGATTGTTATAAGCGATGATGATCTCGTCATAAATCCAACTGCAAATGCGGATGAGATACAAGCTGCTGGGGACTTGAGCCATACTGCCCTTGTTCTTTTACCACACAAAGCTGGCGAGATTCTTCTGGAAATGATACATCGCGCAGAGCAGGGAATCATTAGCCAGGTGAGGATGGTTCTAGAGGACGACACGGCCGATGTACCACAATCGAAGGACCCGAACCGGATATTGTATATTAATGGCCATCCACTTCGTAATACAAGACTATGGGTTTAGAAACAGATAATATCTAATCATCAGCTTGGATGATGGAGTAAGATGGCGCATCCAACTTTGTCACGCCCTTGAGAAATGTAAGTTCAATGATGAAGAGGTATTCTAGGGTTTTGCCGCCCTGTTTCGCAACGAGCTCGCCTGCAGCCTTGGCGGAACCACCTATGTATGTCACATTCAGTACGTTTCGAGAGGGTTGTTTAGTGGTTTGCATACCAGTCGCGATAAGATCATCAATCACGATTACAGTCTGGCCTGGCTTGATAGCGTCAGACTGCATCTCAAAAATGTCCTGTTGAAATTATCATGGGTAATGTCTTTGGGCTACAGAAGCCGATTGGAGCTAGAGCTCACCGTGCCGTACTCCTTCTCATACGAAGCAGACACGCACTCTCCAGGAAGTTTACCGCGTTTACGAACAGGGACAAACGCAGCTCCCAAGCGAAGCGCGATCAACGGGCCCAAAAGGAATCCCCGAGCATCGAGTCCAACAACGACGTCGATCTTTTTGGATGGCGAAGATGCGATGGTGTGCGATGTTATGTGGTGAACGAAGTGTGTTATGAGAGTTTCGAACGCAAGTGGGTTTCTTAGGATTGGGAAGATGTCCAGGAACACTATGCCCTGAGGAAATTATTGGACAGGTTGAGCATTCTTTTTTTTTTTTTTTTTT